>PVLD010013620.1:0-55370 GCA_004027595.1 Dinomys branickii | reverse complement strand
GTTTTTGTACTTTTATGTTTCTAAAATAAAAAAAAAAAAAAAAGAAGTGTTCTCAGCAGCTGGCACTCAGCCTGTCAGAAGATGAGCTACTGCCAAAGCCTGTTTAGGGGAAAGAGTTGGTCGTTGATCCAGGGGCATAGGAAAGAGCTAGGATGGAGCCATGGGAGGGAAAACAGGCTGTGCAGCTCAGAGATAGAGTTTCTGATACACAATAGATCACTATGCCCTGTGCGAATTTGCAAGATCTATCAAATCTTAAACTTATTTCCTCATCAAAAAATGAAAGAAATTATCATTCTGTCTTGGTCACTTTTCTTTTGTTGCTGAGACAAAATACCCAACACCCAAAATGAAGGAAGGAAAGATTTATTTAGCTTACAGTTTGTGGAGGTTTCAGTCCATACTTGGCTGGCTGAGAGGCAGATTAGCACATGGCAGAGGGCAAACATTCATTGCAGCAGAGCACAGCAAAAACAACCAGCAAAAGGGAGGAATGGCTACAAGCAGCCTCTTTCCTTCCCTTACATTGTAAACAGGCTACTCTCACTCAGGGGGCATGTAGCTCTCACACAATCTCCATGCCCTCCTCTTCCACAGGCTCAGGACGTGTACAAAGTAAGCACCCTGGCTTCCTGCTGAATCACTCAGCGAAACCTCTAGACTCCCCAAGTTGACACAATGTATCAACCATAACAGATTATATAAGTAACCCAGTGATGTCATTAGATTTATTATTATGATTACAACTTGCCACTCAATACATTCAGCTTTACTCTTTTGAATACCCCACCCTCACATTCAAATCCCATTTCAAGTTCTAGTGGAAATGAAGGCTTCACACCCACCCCCAGAGAGGGCTATTTATTTATTTTTCATCATTTCCATGAGCTCACAAGAGTACTATTTGCCAATCCAAAGGTACCTGATTCCTCAGGTTTTTACACTACTAAAAAGGACCCTCTCTGGAAACAGTGAGACCTTGAGGAGCAATTAGATCTTGCCATGAACTAAAATTCTTTAGAAATTTTATTTTGTCAGCTTTGATAATTCTTCTCTCTTCTCTGTCCTTCCTATTTAGGAAAGAGTAGTTTTTGATGCAATAATGGGACACATTAACAGAAAAACTGTAACAAAATAGAGGCTGAGCATGGTGGTACTTGGCTGGTATCCCAGCATTCTAGAAAGCTGAGGCAGGAGGATCAGTTTGAATCCAACCTGAGCAACTAAGTGACTGAGCAAGACCCTCTCTCAAAATAAAAAATAAAAAAGGGCATGGAATGTAGCTCAACACGAATGTCCTGGGCTAAATCTCCAGATATGCTCCCCATATATATTGCATAAATATTTATTTATGCAAAGTAAATAGATATATTTTTAAAAGATGCCATGTTAAACACCTTTGAGCAGACTAAGGCACCACTGAAATTGGCTCCAACATGAAGGTTTAAGGGTCTTTCAGGGAAGGAAGTCTCTGTGGCAAAACTAGCCATAACTGAGTAAAGTGTACTTTGAAAGGGACCAAAGGATGAAACTCACCAGTGAGGGTAGGTAAATACGCAGGGGCTTGGCCTGGCATTCCCACAAGTTTGGGCTTCTCCCCACTTCTCTTTATTGCTGATTCCAGTGGAGGTGGGTAGCAGGAAATCTTGTCTCAGAATTGGTCACTTGTGCAAGAGGATGACTGTTGGGGTTAGGCTTCCTGATGTTTAAGGAAAACAAGTGGGTACTGGATTCTTATGTTGTAAAGTACTGTGACCACAGAACAGATGAGACTCTGCATAAGTGTCTGCTTTCTGTGGGGCTTGATAGCCTGGGGAGGGGGCATGGAGCAGAGAACTGTGAGGTTTCCTTATTTCTGAAGCTCTCAAAGGAAGCTGGATCCAGCGTAGGCCACTGTCTTCTCAAAAATCTGTCACAATGCTCAATTATTGAGTAGCCAATGGACAAGGGTTGGAACTCTACACTGAACTTTCCCTTGAGGTCATTAAGCAAAATGAGAAGTGCTTGGCCATTGGTCAGGGTACAACAATAGCTCTTGGCTGCTGTCACATCCTAACTCTGATGCCAGTGGCAAAGGAACCATCTTACATTCATTCACATGCTGTGTGCCTTTTACCCTGTCATGGGACATCAGTGACAGCAGTTATTTCCTACTGTAACAACTGGCCTTGGGGAATCCATTCTCCACTCCTCTCTGTTACAGAATACCTGGACACCTACCGATGTTTGTCCCCTGTCTGCTCCATTCAGGGTTGTACCCTTCAAATACATCCTATCTCTTTGTCCCTGACTTCCGTTTGATAGACTTTTGAGATGCAAAGACATACAATTTGATACCATGCTCCAGTAAAATATCTGGGCCCTGCTTTTCTCCAGTCTGTGCCTCACCCAGCTCTCCTGTCTCCCACAGGTGCCAGACTCCACTACCAGCCCTCGTCTCTCAATGCTACTGTCAGAAGTCAATATGAAGATGTCTTCACAAAGGTATCATGCATGACTGCTATAATTTAAAAGCATTTTTCTCAAGGATGTTTGCACTTGAATAGAGTGATCGTGTTCCAAAGGGACCAGTGTCATTTCACTTTTTTTCTACAACTCCTAGTTCATTCTTTGTATTTACCCTTTTATTTCTGCAACCATACCCTCCTCTTCCACCTCAAAAAGCAATTGCTCCCTTTTAAAATTACTAATTACCTGACCAATATTTTCTCCTTGCTTTTTAGCTCCTCTTCAGTTTCAGCAACTATCTAGTATGCTAATATTGGAACTATTTCATTTGTTCCGGGTCCCTAAAACCTATGACTAGACTAGGCACTACAATACCCAGGTCTTCACCATCACTAGGCAAATCTAAAGTCTTGAACCTGAGTTATAATTTCCTAGCTGCAATCTATATACTTTTCCCTTTCTTCCCAATTCCCTACCCAGTGGAACATTCTGTCTTTTGTGAACCTTTCTTTAGCGTCCAGTATTCAAATCAAATTGAGTCCATTTTGAGTATACTTCAATTGTTGCCCTGCCTGGATTCCATTACCAATGACAAGGATTCTCACACCAACATAGAGAATTTGTTGGGACCCTTATTTCTGCTCAGCCTGCTATGCTATCTTCTTCTGGAAAAAGTACCACTCTAATAATGCAGACTAAATAAGGCCCATAACCAAGCAGACTTGTAGGTCAAGTGAAGCCTTGATTTGGTCTTGTGAACAATTGGGTGGCAAATGTTTCTCTTTTCACCTACCCAATCCCACATGCCTCTGTTATCTGTGAAGACTAAGTAGAGACTTACTGTGCTTTCCACCTGGCAAGGTTTAAACATTTAAGCACCCTAGAGGCAAAGAGGGGGCTCAAGTGAAAATAAACATCATGACATTTAAGAAGAGGGCATTCACTTTGGGGCCAGATGTGTCACTGCACATCACTGCCGTGGACTGCCCCGTTCCCATTGTGAAGTCCCAGGTGAGACGCTACGGCTATGACAGAGCAGGCCTGGGGGAACGGTACCCTAGACTCTCATATCTTATGAGACATCCTCCCTCTAGAGCCTGGTAGCTGAGCTCATTCCTTTCATGTGGTTCCATCCTTCAGTTCTTGTAACACTGTTCCCAGCATAGCCAGCAGGACAGTGGGTCTGCTGCCGTGGTGTCCTTGGCTCTCTGGGCAACTTCAGAGTTCTCATGCTGGGGAGCACAACTTTCTTGGCGGATTGTGACACTGAAGATTTCTAAGGAACTCAGAAGGATCCCCTGTTTCAAGATGGTCAGGGTTTACTTTAATTCAACTTACAATGTTTAGTGTAGCTTTATGAGGCATGTGCTAAGTTTAGGCTCTGTCCTTAATCTTGTCTAGACAGAAAAAAGATGGAGCCTGTTCTCAATGAATAACAATCTATTAAGCTAGAGACAAATGTGCACATGTACCTAAACAGAGAATGAAAAGTGCAAGTATTAAAATACAGATAATCACAAAGATTCATGAGAACACAGGTGTAGAAATAAGGAATTCCAGGGTAGGAAAAGGCAAACAGAAATTGAGGGAGGCTTCCTAGAGAAGGTAACCATTGAGGTGTGCCACGAAGGACAGGTATATCTATCTGGGTGGGCAGAAGTGAGGAGGGGACAGAGAAAGGAGAGGAATCAGAAGAGGAAGAAACAGAGTTAGGAAGCGGCTGTGGAAGGAGCCAGGCATGTGAGGCTCTAATGTGAGGCATACAGGTATATGTGTTTGGGATGGCAAGCGAAGGTGAGGGGAGAGATGAAAGGTAGGTTTGAATAGTCTTCAAGGTTAACTGACATTTATTCGATAAACAACAATACTTGTGCAAAGTCACTTACCATTGAGAAGGGAGGGAAGGGTGATAAGTTGTATGTCTCCAGTCAGTAAAGCCAAATGTACATGGGGTTGTTTGGGACCTATGGAAGGCGATGGGTTTTCCATTGCCCAAGTGGCCTGTCACCATTTCTTTCTCTTTCTTCCTTACTTGTTGAACCTTGATGATACGAACCATCTGACTCTTCCTACTTTCCAATTCTTTTCCAGGTTGTCGACTCTGACTTTTATGGTGCCTAGTTCTTTGCCTATGTCTGTAAGTAGAACATCATCCTTCTATGCTCCTGCCAACCTTGCATGGAAATTTTGCTTCATATAAATACATAGAGACATATTTTGCCTTGGTAATTTTTGATCTCCAGAATGTTTTTTCCTACAGGCACTAATTTTGTTGTTATGTAGGCACATAGTTTCAATGTCTGGTCTGGCTTTCAGTGTTACAGATGTATCAGTAAAACAACAGCAGCAACAACAACAACAGCTATCAACACCACAATAAGAAAACAAAACAACAAAACTATGACTATCAAAAGAGTGCTGACTTCAATGAACAATGAATTTGCATGAATCCCAACTTGTGTTTCCAAGGGATTTCCTAAGTCTTTTGATTTCCAAATGAGAAATTCACGATAAGCATTTAATGAGCTCTTTAAGTGAAGGCAAGCCACCACAGACACTGCTTGCACTGCACACTCTCATGAGAAGGAGGCTTGCATTGTGGCCCAGAATATACACACTGTCAGCATGAAACACACTTCATATGAATTCCAGTAATGTCCTTTGACTTTTCATTAAGCTGGGCATGTCCCAGTTACTCCTGGGGGACTTTCTTAATGTTATCATGGCAACATACAATTAAGCCAGATTACATTTTTTATATGCAGGGAGAGGTGCTAAGATACCATTCTAAATTATTCATCAGCTCACTTTTCACAAAACAACCCCAGATATGACTTTAAGATGTGCAATATTAAAAAATAGCAGATAATTTGATATTGCTAGATCACATAAAGAAGCCTTTCTTCCTTTCCCCAGGGAGAACAAAAGACTTAATGGAACTCCACATGTGTCACTGTGCTTATCACAATTTACCGTATTACTCTGATTTATGTGGCAGATTGTGAACTCCTAGAGAATTAACAGAAATTTCTTCCCCAGGGCTGGAATATTCTGATTTCCTTATTATAAAGTCATGGACAGCTCTGAAAGGCAACTAAATTATGTGTGTGTGTGTGTGTGTGTGTGTGTGTGTGTGTGTGTGTGTGTTTAGGTTTGACTCTTGGTGACCATATCACAGACTTGTGAGCCTTAAAGTTCTTCCCTAGTCTTTAGAAGCAGACTCCTTATTTTAAAGGGCAAAGAAAAAAGTTGGATGTCCTAGTGGCACGGGGTTTGATGTTGGGGTGTATTCCTTCATGGATCTGTTGTGCTTCTACAAATGTTACCAGATATGCCAAGTTTATGAAGCCCTCCCACTCCCTATCTGGGCCATTTTTCAAGCTTTGTTTGTAACAAAACCTTGAAGGATGAGGTAATATCTCCTGCATGATCAGAAGCAGGCTTTCTTGCATGCTGCTGTAGAAAGATGTGTTCCCCAGGCTTATGATGCCTGCCTTGTACTGTAGCACAATACAGGATTGATATACAAGATACTCTTTTCTGTTCATCTATCTAGGCCCACCTGTGCTTCCCTGAGGTTACTGATGCTTAGTGACTGTGTTGATGCTCTGTCTACTGCTTTTACTATAACAACCTTTCGTCTCTGAATTAAGAAAGCATCTATGAAACTGGCAGGTTAAATTGTTAGCTTGTAAGTGGAGCAACACCTTGACAATTAATAGTAATACTTGTGGCTGTCTTCTATTGTCCTGACTACCGTGAAGGTGTGGTTCTTCTCACTGAAATATCCCATTTACCATTCTCAGTTGTCACTTGCTCTTAGGCAAAAATCTGAGTGGAAACCTTTTCTATTCTCACCATCTGGAGAGGCAGAGTGTGTGATTGCCCTGTAGGAAGTGGAGCACCATCCCTGCTGCACCAGGCCTTCCTTGCACTTCGGGTGCAGAGTACACTTTGTATTCATGCCTTGCTAACCTGATATGTGCAGGGTACACAGAATCTCTGATATATAGGAAATAGTTGCCCTCCAGGTCTTCCATGTCCAGATGCATCATCATGCATCTGGGAGAACTACAGTGCTTCTGGGCCCTATCCACGAATTCAGATTCAGGATTCTTTGGGAGCTGTACTTTTGACAGTGACTTAGATGCTGGGGCCCCAGCCACTGATGTGTAGGCCAGTTCTGTTGTTTACAGGTTCACATGAACCACACAATAGCATAAGCTGATGAACAACTGAAATTCAGTCTCCTAGCTGTGGGATTTCTGCCCAGCAGAAAGTAGTCATGTTGTGTTTATTTGCAGAAGAAATACGGTTCCTTCCAGCTGGGCCTACCTTTTCCAGCAGAAATGATTGTTGTTTTTGCTACACCCTGTTTCTGAGGGGCCAGCCTGGCCAAGGAATAGATGACAATCCACTTCAGCCACCATTAAACACATTTTATTTTTACATACTGTTGTTTCCTATGCAGCAGGTAACTTTAACCCGTGACCTCTAACCTTCACAGCATTCTTGAGAACTGGATGTAGTACTGTCTACCATAAGCCCAAGGAAGTGGTAGCTAACTCAATCACACTGCTTCTGCGGGCCAACACAGGATCATAACCAGGGTTCTTTCTGAGCCTCTCAAGCCCTGCTTTCTTCACAAGGGTTTAGCCACATGAGAGGTAGTCTATGAAATTCATGAAAGCCACCACTCCCCATCCAAGCACCTCCTAAAAACCTGTATTCCTTATAGAAGGAGGCTCAGTTTCCTTGCTTGTAGGTCAGTTCTCTCTAAAATATTGTCTCTTTTCTGATACATGCCCTACTTTGCACCCATAAACCTTATGCCATAGTTAAATGGAAATATTCATAAATTTCTGTTGTATTAATTTTTCTCACATTGGCTTCTTTTAGGTACCCCAACTTGAAACAGCTCACTTTTTCTCTAATTACTTCCTGAAATCCTGTCCTCTATTAAGCCATTTCAGATTCTGACACTTGGATATATGCTTTCTTTCTTTTTAATATTACTCTACTTTCTATATTTAAAGGCTCAGTCACAAACTGCCTTAGTGAATTTATCTCATTTTTTTTTTTTGGTATTGGAAGTCAAATTCAGAACCCTGCTGAACTATATCCCTGGCCCTCCCTTCTTTTTAGACTGTACCCTGCAAAACAATTTGTCCTAGGAACCTTGATCTTTCTTTTTTTAAATATATTTTTAATTTTATTTTAAAAATTAAAAAAAACTGACAAAACAACAATGAAGACAAAATCAAAACAACACAAAAACAACAACACTGATACATGACCTCAAGACAAAATAATAAAAATTTACAATAGTTGCTAAGTTACATCTTCCACGAAGTTGCCTGATCTTTCTTATGCATTGGGTCTATACGTCCCACTGTCTACTAAACATTGCCCTTAGGAATTCCATAGGGAAATTCTCAACCTTAATAGAGCCATAAATGAACCCTTAATCCTCCCTCCTCACAAATGTATGCCTCCTCCAGTTCTACCAGTTTGCCCAAGCCAGAAATAGGGATATCACCACATACACCTTTATTTGCCATCACTTTTCAGAGCCAATCAATCATTTCATCCTACTGCATCTGCCCATTAAGCACTTCTTAAATTTAAGAATTTTTTCCATGTCTTCTATAATTTTCTAAGGCCAACTGACCATCTTTTCTCACTCAGATTATAGCTGTCATCAAACCGTGCTCCAAACTTCTGAGTTTGCCCCATCCAGATCAACTCTTACCTTTATCGTCAGAGGAAGCCTTAAAAACTGCATGCAAGTCTGATCATGTCCCACTTTTTCTCAGAAAACTTCCTGGCTCAGAAACTAGATTTACTGGGGTAAAGTCTAAGCCAATAGTTTATGCGACTTTTCTTTATGGGACCATTTTTTAATCTCTTTGGCTGTATCTTCCATAGTTTCTTCCCCCTCTTCTTCCTGTTTCGACCATGCTAAACCTTATTATTCTCTTCACACAGGAAACTCTCATCCCTACTGTTTTTCCTTTTGCCTCCAACTGCTTGCTCCTGCTCCAATTAACACATTTTTGCCTGGCAACTTCTCCTCTGTGTCAGTTTAGACATAACCTCTGAGACCTCACAAAGACTTTCACTAGGTCTCTGACCTCATTCACGTTACTCTGGGTACTCTCCACTGTTTTGCTGTAGCGCTCTGTGCTTCTCCTATGCCACACAGCGTTAGAATTACTGCTCTCATGCCTGTGTCTCTCATCACTTGATTCAAATCTTTCTTTCCATTAAGACCTCAATATCTATAGAATTCTTTCTGACAAGGCATTCTCTCCCCAAATAGACATGAAGCTTTGAGAGAATTTAGAGTGGACTCATACTTACGAACCACCACAGAACTTAAATGCATGGAAGCTATAATAAAAACTTGCCCTCTGGATTATTTGAGAAGGAAACAAGTATTTTCTGTTTTCTAAAGTGTCTGCAACCAGTCAGACTGATTATTAGAGATATTCGTGTGTCTTTCAATTGCCATAGTTTTTTTGTTGTTAGATTAATAGTGTCTTAGTGGCAAGTAAGGGTTAATAGCTATTTTAAAAGGATGCAGGGAAATAAGGAAAGAACTTGTCTGTGTTCATGATGACATTAATTTATGAGGAAGGGTTGGAAGAGCAAGCCAATCAAATCCTGGATGCCAAATTACCATATATCACACAATTTACGAGGCAGTCAAAAGTGTTATTAAATTGGAGAACAGAACAACTTTCTTAATTCATTCTTATGACAGTGATTGTAATGACTTTAAAAACCTGGTTTAACCTGAGTTCATTTTTTGACGACCTTTCATTTTAAAAAATTACAGTTATTGCATTTTAAAGAAGGCTTGTCTTAAATGTACACAGTTAAAGCCTAATAAAAATGGCTAAATAACTAATGCACATCCTATACTTTGGTCACCAGCTCCCTGTCAGCATCTATGGAAAGAATGCAATGGACTCCGGTTTTCAATGTCTGGTTATTCATATATTTATATCTTTTTCTGTATAAAACAGAATTTCCTATAAAACAAAACTTCCAATGTTTAGCAAAGTAACAATTGTCCCTCTCACCCCTCCCTCCTTATCTGCATCTTCACTAGGTTTCAACTACTTTTTCTATTCTAGTAATCCCTCCTCCTTTAAATCGGAGATGTCAGGCATTTTGCCCCAGGAACGGGAACATGACTAAGACACCGGCTCAGTCAGCCTTCCTTGCCAATACTGGGTCCCTCCCTAAGCGTTCAGTTTTTCAGATGAAGCCAGGACTCCTAACAATATGAGATCTCAGTAATGAGATAGACTTACTCTTATGTGTTGGTCTCATTGATTGCTGGCCTTGAGGACCCAAATGAAATCCATGAGTACAACATCACCTCTATCTCCTTTGCTGGCTCTGGACCCAACCTTGCCTCCTAACAGTACAGTCAGCTGCTGCACACAGCTGTGGGGGAGTCGGGTCAGGATCAGAGCACTCCCATAGCCCAGGTAGGTCCCGAAGCATGTCTCTGAGCATGTGAGAACTTGGAAGGACATTCTAGATCAGATCATAACAGCTGTATAGAAAAAGCAGTAGTAGAATAGAAAAAGTAGTTGCAACCTAGTGAAGGTGCAGAGAAAGAGAGAAAGAGAGGGCGAGAGGGACAATTGTTACTTTGATAAACGTTGTAAATTTTTTTTTATAGAGGAAAAGATATAAATATATGAATAACCAGACTTTTAAAACCAGACTCCTTTGCATTCTTTCCATGGATGCTGACAGGGATGCTCCCTACTTCCAGCTCCAAATGCACACTCAGTAACATCTGTGGTGTGAGGAAAGCAATGAACTCATTCTTTAAAAAATGATTAAATTTTATAATTCACTAGTTTATGCTGTCCGTTCAAGATTGACTGAGATAGGCACCAACCTAATAGAATATGACAGAATTGAAGATCTTCACAGTTAACAATCATGTCTTACAAACTTTTCTTTTTTTGAGGGTGAATGTCCTCTACACCTGTGATTACTCCCCAAATATGGTTTATCATCTCTCTGAGATATTCATCTTCCATTGTACATATGCATTTCTTTTGGAGTGGGACCACAGCTGACTGTAGTTAGGGAAATTGACCTTCTTGTCAGTAGGTGTCAGGTCAAGATTGTTTGTCAGGGATTGAACAGCAAAGCTACAAGGTAAGGAAGTGCAGTCATGGACTAGGGCAGTCACGATGAACCTCATGGAGTTTTCAATGTTAAGAAAGCCCTGGCTGCAGTGCACATTGGCCACCACTGGAACAGGGGCAAGAGGAAACAGGGACAGGGAGTTAGCAGTCAGGACTCTTCAGCCATGTGGTTTTGAGGGCACTGAGTAAGATGACAGCTCCGTACTTCCATTCCCTCAGCTTTAGAAATACTTTACTAAGGATAACACCTGATGGACATGGCTTGGGGTACAACATCACCCCGAGCCCATCGTCGTCCCTGGGGATGGAGGGACCACCTCAGCTGATACCCACGTTGTGAGGCTCCACTCTGGGAATGCAGTGTGATGGTTGGAAAACCCCAATGTGCAACTAGGCAGCTGGGACAGGCAGTTCTGCAAAGCGGGGAGGCATTGTTTCCAGAAAAAAAGGGAAAAGCTTTCTGGCAGTCCAAGTCAACAGATATCTCCTACAGAAAATATCTGAGGCAAAAGTAGGGGTGGAAAGAGTGACTGAAGGAAACCCCTGATGGACTTACCCTAAGCTTTACAATTTAGCCACTGCCACTGGAAGAACCGCATTTCTCAGTGCCAGAGGTCTGTCCTTTTCAAAGGTTTTACTCTTCTGCTTGAAGAATGGGACCTACACAGCACTGAAGTGTTTTCTGAATAGCTTCATGAAAATAGGCTATGGAATTTCAAGACAGGGTTGTGTAACCAGGCAAGTGAGAAGGTACCTAGTGCTGTCTTCTAGATAGAAGCTGGGAGGAGAGGTCAAACACTTAGACTGGTTTGGGTCCCTGGATTTTGATGCACCCTGAAAAATGCTTGACTGAAGCTCATCTTAACATATCTAGTTTGACCTTACAATTGAATGGCCACTTAAAGGAAATCTTAATAAGCAATTCCAGCCTAAATAGTCCCTTAATGTGATGTTTTGAAAAGTTGTTTCAGCTTCTTTAAGCAAAATGCCTGCCTGTACTTTATAGTAATGATTTTCTCAATACCTCATCTCCCCAGAGCATTCGTGCATTGTAAGTACTTTCTGTTTGCTGCTTAAGCTATTTATTAATCACATTCATTTCTATTCAGCCCTAACCGGGAGAGATGACAATTTCAGGCATTTTTCAGTTACCTAGTATAAATTGATCCAATTACTACACGATCTTATGGACTATTCCTTGGGATGTTTCTCCTACTCTAGTGCTCTAATTGGTTTTCTAAAATGGAAAAGGAAAAAAATTTGAGGTCTTATGTCATGAGATGAGATTTGAGGGGCACCAACATTTTCTCTTAAATGGCTAAAGGAGCTTTAGTTGTACATCATTTTGCAGCAATCACATCCAATGACCATATAAATGCTCACCAATTTTAATGAGACAATCCCACTTTCAATATTTATAAATTTTGAAATTGAGGTTTTTTGTCTTCCTATGCAGGATGGGCAGTGGGATTGAAAATCTAAATTGGCTGCTGTAATCATTCATGAAATATTGGAGAAAACCCCTCACAATCAGAGCAGAACATCATTTGCTTTGTCTCTCTAGAACTTCACCATGGGTAGCTTGATGTTTTTGCAATATCTCTGCCTCCCCCTGCCAACTGAGAAACCCTTTTTAGGCTTTATCATTTGCAGCCCTGAGGGAATAAATTACCCTTGCAAGATGCTGCAGATTGGACATTGGGGGTGTATGGTTGGAGAGCTGGAGAGGTCAGTTTAATCAAGCAGGTGATTCTCCAGACGCTGTCATGGGGTGGTCTTGACCATGGAAAACTCGTATACTGAGGACACTGTGCCCTATGGCTTTGGAATCTGCATTTTACATCACTGGGCCATCTTTGGGAAGATACATTAGAAGTTAAGCAGGTACTATACGAAGGGTAAAGAAACCTTCCTCTTGTCTCATTTACATTCCCAACTTCCTTCAGAATCAGTTCAAGTTTTTCCCCAAAACATCCTCTCTGTACTCCAGGCCTGAGTTAGTGACTCTGTTCTAAGCCTTCAGCATCACATGCCTCGTGGCACCTGTGACACTGCATAAAAATAATCCACACTCATGCTGATTTCCATGCTCCCACTCTATCCTATTCCTCCGAGCATCACTGGCACCTGGCCCAGGGTATGCTGATGCTGTAGGGACTTGCTGTGTGACTGTGGGATCCAACATGGGCTCAGGCCTTGATACAGAGGGAAGCCTCGCCTGTGGGATCACAATGCAGCACTCATAGTTGTGGACCACCTGCATCAGAGTATGAGCATTTCTCTTTGGATCTTTGGGATACAAGGCAAAAGGAAAGAGGCAGGTGCTGGCCGGTGATATCATCCTGTTGCAATAGGCTTGGTGGGCAGCCATAGCACCAGTAGGAGTGTACACTGGACAGTTGGTAACAAAAGGTCTTCTGCTTGGGAAAAGGTCAACTCAGAGTGATGAAAAAGACCCAAACAAAGCCCTTCTTTTCTGCAGTTGGGGAGCTACTGCTTGAGTGTATGTTTGGGGACACTTGTGGCCTCACCCAGTCTGTGAGAGCTTTGATGTCTCCCCAAGTTCTTTGGAGGCACCTCTTCATTTTTTAATATTGGAATATTGGAAAGACAGCCCCATGGTCATTGCTTCCTTTATTAGCTTAGGTACTTCCTGGGCATTGCCATGAGCCACTGGGGACTGAAGAATTAGCTGACCTTCTAAGGCCCCAACGCAGGGATAGAATTCCAAGTCTTTTCCTCATAGTTGCCACTGTAATTTGTCTCATCTGTTAAATGTACTGTATCATCCTTCACTGCCATGCATTTAATTATACATTGTGGAATGGTTTAAGTAACAACTTTTACTTCTGAAAGCCTGCTCTAAATGTCCCTGAATTACTAATAGAAATCTCAGGGAGAAAAACCTGTGTTAAAATAGGAAATAAAAATGCATGAATGGTACCAAGTCAATGTAAGGGAAATTTTGCCAAAAACATAAAGAAGCATATGCATGATATTTTACTAAACTTAAGAAACATATAAATTCCTCTGTGGGGTCCAGGCATATTAAAGGCAGACATACCATAAAATCCATTACCCAATAGCCACAAAAGGGCACAAGCCAGGTAAATGGTACCATTTTAAAGCAAACATTCCAAAATGAGAGAAAAAAATACATTCGTTGTGTGTTATGGTTTGGAACTGAAATGGCCCCTAAAGCCTCACATGTTTGGAAGCTGACTTGGGGTCAGGGGGCCCTGGCTGGCAGTAGGTCCCTGGAGACGTGACCAGGAAAGCTATATTCTTGTCCCTGTTTCTTTTGCTGCCTCCTGGCTCCCATGATGTGCACAGCTTTCCTCTGCGGCTGGCCCTTCCACCAAGCCGTTTTTATGTTGGAGCCTGCCAACCATGGACTGGGACCTCTGAACTACCGTATTAGCAAAAGCAAACCTCTCCTCCTTCAAGCAGAAGTATGAGGTAGCAAGTCCCAGTAACGAGAAAGTTACTGAGACACTTTAATTGCAACTGGGACAATGACAGTGACATATACGCCAGTCAGAAATCATCTCCTGGCGGGTCTAGATATAGCCCTAAGAGTAGGAGGTAGGAGCCAGGGTGTTCTTCTGAATAGTTCGCATTCTGCAGAGAAATATCTACATATTAGTATGAGCTTGTGGGAACAGAAGTTTGGGAGGACCCAGGATCTGTACTTTATAAGCAGGAAAGCCCAAAGACAATAACAGAGTTCCAGTCTGAATCTATACCTGAGAGCCAGAAAATTCATGGCGTAGGATGCAGACTGAGTCTATAGGAAGAAGAAGACTGACTGATGTCTCCACTCAGTAAGAGAGAGCCGGGGAGTGAGGAAGAGAGAGAGGGAGGGAGAGAGAGAGCAAGAGCGAGAGACAGAAAGAGAGAGAGGGTATTCTACTCAGCCCTTCTGTTCTTAGGCCTTCAACTCTTTAGATGAGATCCACCCAGCCCGTGGAAGGTCTACCAATTCAAATGCTAATCTAATGTAGAAGCAGCCTCACAGACGTACTTCAGAATGTGTGACCACATAGCTGGGTATCCCATGCCCAGCCAAACGGACACAAAATTAGCTATGGCAGGTGGTTGGCCTGAGTGCTCCAGCAGAGGAAGGGCCTCCCCCTGACTCCGCAGCAGTGGATGTGCGGTGTGTACAATCCAACAGCATGCAACCTCTCATTCATGGATTAATTTATTAGCGTGCATTTTTTGTGTCCAATATTTTGGGTCTAAAATAATTCTTTGAGATCCTGTGATATGACTGTAATAAAAATTTGTCAAGACAGACAGATAGATTGATATTGTAAAAAAATTTTACTCCTATAAACTATCGCTTTTCTTGGGAGAGCAGTGCTGTGGTTTGGATCTACAATGGGCTTTTTAGAAGGGATAGGACAATGGCATCACTAACCCCATCAGTGAATTAATCTGCTGATGAGGTCAGAGTTTCATGGGCTATTGGGAGGTACGGCTTAGTTTAAGGGAGTCAGTCATGGAGGCATGGCCTTAGGGTTTTATCTTGTCTCCCATCTCATGTCTCTGCCTCTGTCTCTGCTTCCTGCCTGCCCTCCACCACACTTTTCCATCCTGATGTTTCCTTTTGCCTTAATGCCTGCTGGTCGTGCACTAACACCTCTGATACGGCAAGCCCAAGTAAATGTTTCCCCCTTAAGGCTCAGGTGTTTTCACACAGCAGTGGAAAGCTGACTAACACTCAGGCTAAAAGTCAGCAAATGGAACCGGATCCCTAACAGCCACTCGGTTCGGTATTCCTGATCAACTCGTAGTTTTTGTGAGACTTCATGTTACTGTATTTCTTATTTACAAACTCTGAAGATGGGGAGCCACAGCATTGTACCTATTTAGGGAGGTGTGACTCTTCCATCGTTCTCGTCCACTGATCCGGAGGTGTTGTAGTGTGCGTCGAGGCAACAGCTTCCCAGGTTGGTGGGTTGAGATTACAAAGCAAGAATCGTGCTCTTTGGAAAAGGAGAAATGTCCTTACTTGTCCTTCCTTACCGCAAACACATATCAGAACATGAACCTAGATGGCTCAGGTGACAGAATGATGTGTACCCCACAAGACTCCTCCAGGCTGTAGAGAAGGGAACCAAAGAACCTGGGGTGCTCTCATGCAGCAGGGCATGTTGGTTGAACTCGGGTGCCTCAAGCCCGTGGGACACGCAAACAGACAGAACAAACTTGGTGTCTCCCTAACTATTGATATATCTAGTGATTTTGAGGGTAAATAGTTTTATATTAAGCCACCCATATGCTTCAGTTCACAAGAATCACAATATGTGATTGTAAAGGAATTTCATGCTTTTGCCCAGCCGCCATGGGTTATATCCCCTTCCCTTGGAATAACTCTGCACCTCCTCTGTTAGGCGGCCTTTTGTCCCTGTGACCAAATACTTGAGAGAAACAATTTAAATGGGGAAATATTTAGTTTGGCTCATGGTTTTGGAGGTCACCAGTTCTGTGGTTTCCGGGCCTGTGGTGAGGAGAAGCATAACAAAGCAAAGCCGCTCACCTCATAGCAGCCAGGAAGCAGACAGAGCGGGGGAGCAGCCACAGAGACAGAGGCCACACCCCCCAGCCCGGCCCACAGCCCACTCCTGTAAACTGGCCCCGCTTCCTCAGTCTCCATGACCTCCCAATAACGCCATCACATTCTGTCGTCAACGGGTTAATCCATTCATGAGGTTAGAGTCCTTGAGAGCCATCCAGCCACCTTCCGAGCACCCACTTCCTAACACGCAGCACTTTGGGGTCATTTCAGATCTAAATCAGAATACTTTGTCTGTAATTAAATATCTTTAGGCAGAAGAGTTCGAGAGTGCTGGTAAAGGGGACTTTCAGGTCGGAGACTTGATAGACTCAGATATTTAGGTGATTTTCTGTTTGACCCTGGACAGTACCACTGTCCTTTCTTTACCTGTGCCTCCTCAACAGCAAAGCTGAAAAAGAAACATTTTGTCTAGAAGCTTCAAGACTAAACAATCATCTATTGACTATCTCTGAGCTCTGGCTTTTAATTTTCACTATGCTTGACAGGAGTGAAGACCCGTGGTGGCATTTAGGGTGTACTCCACTGCGTACTCCACACCACTGGGCATTCAGTTTCCCTGCATGTCTAGGTTTTAACCTCGGACAACTGTCTTTGATGTGCCCCTCCCCAAAAGCCAGCACTCGATGTGGATGCAGAGGACTCATCTGTCCCCTACTCATTAAAAGAGTGTTTGCAACCGCCCAGCAGGTGACAAGCTCCAGTTAGCCCAGTGGCAGAGGCTGTGGAAATGTACACCTTATTAAACATACCCCATGACAGACTGAAGTGCTGTGAGGACTTGCTAAATAATTTGGCAAAGCCACAAATCTTGTTGCCAAGTAAAGTCTGGAAACTACACATCTCCAATTCATAGCAGAGTAGCTTTATACCGAGGGCATAGTCGATTTGAATATTCTGAACAGTGTCATACCACTGACATGTTTTCCCTATATTTGCACAGAATGCAGGTCTTTTTTAGAGTCTCAAGGCACTTTTGTTTGGGAGAAATCAAATTTGAGTGAAAATTCAATAATTCAGTAAAGTGTAATAAAGGCACATTTGCATTGTTTCAATTCTAGTGAGATGAAATATACAGTTATTCAATGACACTCACCCCCATCTTTCCAATTCCTCAATATTTCATGGAGTGTATAAAAGAGTGGGGTGATCAAGTTAGATGACATGTTTTTGGCTACTACTTAGAATGATATTTAATTTCAGGGGCCTAAATTTACTTGGAATGAGAGAGAGGGAGAGACAGACATACAGACATACAGACAATGTAGGAATGAGTGCTTTTGAGACTCAGTAACAATCCAAAGGTTTGTTGGATTGTTAGTAAAATATCACTATTTTCAAGAAAGTTAGAGTCATTAATCCGCTTCTAGAATACAAATTGATTTTTTGGTGTTTCTTTTTCGTTTTCACACATTTCATTCAGATGATAGGAAGTTTTATAGGATGAGAAGAAATAATGAACATACAAATAATCAATTTTGTTCTAATAAATTTTTAGTTAAACTTGAATTTTATTCCAGAATGCAATTGCACCATCATTTTCCTGTGAAAAATGGAAATGTATGGGCAAAACAACCAACTTTGCCTTTAGCAAATTCTTGTGCCATGTGAAAACATCAACAATACAGTTTAGAGAAAGTTTTGTCCATAAATACTCACCAGTTAAAAGAAAAATACATGCATATACATTTTAGTGGGTGATTCACTGACAATTGCAATTGGAAAACAGATGAAATGGGGACATAATAAAAATTGTGGGATGCGGGGACAGACTTTGAAGCATAGCATACTTGTGTGATTGTGATTGAAGCCCTTCCTCTACAAGGCCTAAAGGATGTAGAGTTGAATAGTTAGCTCTGCATGTGAAGATATTGCCTCAGTGGGAGACTCACTTGCATATCTGGAATTACAGGGCTTCATCTTCTGAGAGAGTTTTGAGTGAGGAGTAGGAGCACAGAGAAGAAAACTGGATTCACACGTGTCGACATCTGAGCTAAATTTTAAAGCTTGAGCAGGGAATCTCTCAATAGAGACTAGGGACAAGATTTTTTAAGAAGAAGCAAAACGTCTATGGACATGAAGGCATGGAAGTACATGGTGTACTGGGGATGTGCAGGAGTGTGCTGGGCCTGTAGAGGAGGGGTGGACTCATGATGATATGAAATAATTTGCAAGAGAGATGGAGGGTGGGGTGAGAAAGGTGGTTTACCATAACCTGTAAAGAAACTTGAATGGCAAGGTCACAGATACAGTGAGTGGGTAGATGGTAGGGTGAACGGAGTGATGGCTAAGACATCCCGTATGTAGCCGTCAGGAATTACAATGATTCTGATTAGTGACCATAACAACATTTTTTATTGTGAATAACAAGTGTCAGTTATTCTGACTTAGAGATCAAGAAAAGCTTTCTTTATGGTTGGTAGCCTGAAGGATAAGGAGGCCAGGTGAGAAAAAATCCTTTCAGGAAAAATGACTACTGCATAGAGAGCAGTGTATGAAGGGTGACACAAATGAGGAGGTGGGAGAAGGGAGGGGGAGAATGGGAAAGAAGAAAGAGCAGGGCAAGGAAAAGGGGGACCAGAGGAATAAAGGAGGAGAGGGGAAGAGAGGGGCTGCTTTCCTAAAACGGAACATAGTTGAATATCACAGGAGAATGGGAGCAGAAGTTTAAAAAGTGATTGGAAGAGATAAAAACAGGCCGGTCCTTGTAAGCGGTTTCAGGATCTGGAAACTCTGAAATGTTTAAAGCAAGGAAGTGAGGCAATCAGGTTTGTGTTAAGAAGGATCTGAAGAATCCCTGCAAAGCGGTGAGATCTGTCACTTAGCTGATTTATTAAGAAAAGAGGTGATGGCAGCCCAAACTAGAATATTTATCGACAAGAGTTGAGAGACATTAGTAAGAAAGGGACTAAAGACTGGAGGGAGCTGTGGGCGGGGCCGGTGCTAAGGACGGACAGGGTCCACTGACTTGCTGATTGGCTGGGGGAGGCTGGGGAGGACTCACCGAAAGTGAGAGTGCTGCTCAGAGGTAATTCTAATCCTTATTTCAGAACGTTACTGGTTATTGGCAATAGGAATGGCTCGGTAACTTATTCTTGGTGTGGAGACAGAGAAGAGCAAAGGAGAAGCAGAAGCCCAGAGGAGGAGGACATGCAGAGTGCAGTGCTGGAAGATCATCCACCCGGGCCCGGGAATGGCCTGGGCGGAGAAGAACGCGATGGGCCAGAAGTGTTGGCCTCCTTCCCTCGTTTCCTGCCCTCCCCTCTCCTCTCTCCTCTCCCCTCCCCTCCGCTCCCCTCCGCTCCCCTCCCCTCCTCTCCCCTCCATTCCTTCCCTCCTCTCCGCTTTCTTCCTCTCTTTTGCTATTTTACTTTATTTTGTTTTGTTTTTACTAAAACATGAACAGGAGTAAATAAATGACAGTGTTGTATGGCCAAATAGCAAGAAAGAACAGAGGATGGCAAGCTGGGGAAAGCACTACTGAAAGCTTAAGAGCATTGTGAAAAAGTGATTTGTCTTAGAAAAAGAGACAAGCAGAGCTGATTCCCCAGGAGAAAGCTACATTTCAGATAAGGCAGGAAGGTAAAGGAGTTGTTGCAAAGGCCTAGACCGGGGGCGGCAAGCCAAGGTGCCCCAGCATCACCCCAGCAGCTGAGCATTGGATTACGGTGCACACAGGGTCAGTGTTGGAACTTTGTGATAAAGAAGCGGGTTTTGGGTTGCAGTTTTGACACTTGAGCTGTAAAAGGTTTTCCACCACTGGACCACTGGGACCTGGATTGGAGATCTGGAAGGTACAGCTTTAGAAAGGAAGAGCAGAACTCTTGTCTGGGTAACTAAATTAACCTTGAAATGAAGCATATGAGTTTTGCTAGCTGTAAGGTTTCCAGAGCTGCTGGAGGGAGAGGGCTGTTCTAGCTTTTAGAAGGGATTAGCTGTGCATACTTTTATTAAATGTGAAAATGACAAGCTACCAGTTCCCCTAAGTGGACTTTGTGTATTTAGGAATGGAGCCACAGCTTTGTGATGCTGCCAGTTGGACAAATTTCTAACCACAGCTGAGGGATGCAGACCCGTAGGGCACCCATGGAGATCTGTGTCCTGGCACCAGCCATTAGCTGTATTATTGACCCCTTAAATTGGTGTGTAATGATGAGATTTCTGGCTGTGATGTTGCAGTAGCCAGAAAAACTACTGCTAAAGGATTTCTATTGCCAGATCTTTCAGAGACTCCATCAGGAAACCCACATATTTTCTTTTAGTGTATTTAAAGAAATAAGCTCTAACATCGAGGGAAGACAGAATCAAAGACCTGGCAACAACATTTGTCATAAATAATGAATGAAAAATGTTAAAAAATTAATTGGGAAAATTAAGTATCAGTGTAGTGCTCACAGAGATTAACCCTTGGGAGTTGTGGTGGATTTGTCTCACTGACAAGTTGTCTGTGTGAAGTCCTCCTCCTACAGTGTCTTCAGGGCATTAGATAGCGCCTTCTCTTCTACAGCCAGTAGTGCTTCTGCTTACCTTCCCCAGTCCTCGAGGAGCTATTCCTCAAACGTCAGCTCTCAAGCCTCTGCTCTCCACTGTTCACCCTTAACTCCACTGCCTCGTGCCTACTGCCTAATTTCTATCCCTCACTTTGTCAGTGAGGATTCACTAGAGGAACAAATTAAATTTTATGTTACAAAGTCAGCTTACAGTGACCGTCTACAGAGTCAGGAGTGGAAGAATGCAAAGGGGCCATCTGTATGCTGGAAAGACAGAGGATCAAGTCAAAACTCAGAGGCCTGGAGCTCACTGCAGGGTCCAGTGTGAGTTCATATGAGAAAGCCATAGTACCTGTGTTGGAAGGCTAAAGATTCTGTGTGTTCTAAGTGTGAATGAACGTCCAAAGGTGATAGTGAAGACGGGAACTCCTCTGAAGAAGCAAAAGGGCAGATTTCCTTCCTTCCCTTTTCATTCCATCTGGGCTGCAGGCCTATGGTTTGGAGCTACCCACATCCAGGGTGGGTCTTCCCTCTCAGATCAGTCAATCATCCAGACACACTCAGAATTGTGCTAAACTAATTTACCAGGTGTTTCTTATTTAAGTTGATACCACAATTAACTATCACACTAACCATCCTATCTACTGTTCACAAAGCCAGTCTTCTCAAAGCACTGATCTGTTCTTTCCTACTTTTATTTTAAAAATCCATGGACTATATCCCCTATGCCTCTCCGTTATTTCAGTCCTACATTCCAAGGCTGAGCTCCAATTTACCTCCTTCTGGGTACAGTAATTTTTTTTTTTTTTTTTTTTTTTTTTTGCGGTACTGGGGATCGAACTCAGGACCCTGCGCTTGCTAGGCAGGCGCTTATTCCACTGAGCTATATCCCCAGCCCTGGGTACAGTAATTTTCACTCCAAACTCCATCTCTCTATCTTGATATTTGCTTCAAAAGAACCCAACTTGCAAAAACTAGGAGTGGCCCAGGGAAACAGATGATAAAATGGAGCTTTGGCTCACTAGCCATCACCTGCAATAAAGATTCCATCACTGGTGCACAGACAATGGTTGGTCAAAGGTAGCTTTCCATTTGTTAAAGTGTTCATCAGTAATAAATTAGGATGGTGAACTGGTGGAGGAAATGTACTAGCATGCAGGATCATCAGGAATTTGAAATGCGTAGATGAGATGAGTAAACACTATCTATTAAGGTAGTGGGATTGGATGGCTATTGCCAACTATCACTGATAAAAAAACAGTTGAAGATAAGTAAATTCAACTAACTCTAGGCAAGGAAGCCAGAACACATCTTTAGTTACTGTTATACCTTGTGTCTAGATGTTCCCCCTAAAGCCTCATGCAGTCATAGGTGGGGCTTTTTCAGAGGTGGCTGGATCTAGAGTGTGTGATGTTTGAATTACAGAAGCAGTCCACTGATTGGTTTGGTGTCACCCTAGTCCTGGTAGCCTGGATACAAAAGAAGGGAGGAAAAGAGGCTTTTTTTCCTCTCTTGTTGTTTTTGCTGTTTTCCGTTGCCACAAACTGCTGCTCTCTGCCATGATCCACTCTTCCTTGGAGCCAGCCAATGATAGACCGAATCCTCTACAAACCATGAGCTAAGTAAATATTTTTACCTTTAACTTTGGGTGTTGGGTAATTTGTCTCACCATGAGAAAAGTAAATAAGTCAGTTACATGCAAAGAAATTCTAATCCTAAAATTAAGAACCAAAGAAGAACTTAATACTAATAGTGATTGACATTTAATGACTATAAATGTTTACCCAAGACAAATCTATTTTGTTAATGTCCACTCAGAATCCAGAATATTGCCAGGAGAGGTGCCTAAGTCCTTACAAAGAAGGACTATTCAACATCATCGTGTAATAAACAATAATGATTTCTCAAATCCTTCTCCAAACGGACTTACAAGAATTTCTTAGGTGACTGTACACTGGGAGAAGTATGATAAGACTTTCCAAGGACTTTTGGGCACAGGATTTGAGTCAGCATCAGAACCAAAATCCCTGAATTTTGTAGCCCTTTTGTTAGATTGGGGATGTGGGGCTCTGCACAAGGTCTGCTTGTCATTCTCTATTGTTTTAATGGACAGTTGGAGTTGATATGCTTGGCAGCTGGTGCAGGTACCATATTGAAACATTAGTCTGTGGGATGAGAACTGCCCTAGACAAAGCCTGGGACCTACTCCCTACCTCTCCATCCCCCACAGCATCACTGATATAGTTGTTAAAACCATACTGTATATAAGTGCAAAAGCTATAAATCATCATGAGCATGGAACTTTTGAAAAAATAGAAGACAATGAATATAATGATTTCTTACTCATTGGCTGAGAAATGGAAGAGTTGTTTAAAGGTTTACATGGAATATACATTCTGATTCTCATAAACCGTCAGGTTTTTGAAAGAAAAAATCTTGCCAAATATTCAATACTCAAATAAGAAAACTGGCAATATAACTTACATTTTCTTACTCACATGTCACTACATGTGAATAAACTAACTTTGAGTCTGTGGAAAGGTAAAGTTTTGGACCTACACATGTATGCAAATTTATATTGAAGTTGAAGCTTCAAGTATTACAATTTAATAATGATTTTACATGTTTTCAAACATGAATCAATATGGAGAATATTTTAATTGTAATCACTGGAATCATGTATATTGATTACAAAAAGTATGAGAAAAATTTGAAGAACATTTTTCCATATTGATAAACATAGAGTTGTTTTTCATGTTATGCACTACTCTTTTGGATTCAATTTTAATAATACTGAGTTGAGAAATTAGTGAATATATCTAATTTTTACAGTCTTAATTTTGAAATGGATATACATTTGCTTTAATGTTCAATAAATTATTTGGAAAAGATACTGTGTACTTGTTAATATAATACAGCTATTAAAATTCTTTTTAGTAATGGATTCAGTTATCTAACATCTTTTAAATATGTTTGAAAACAACATGGGCAAGTGAATCTACTTTTTCAATAGTAAATTTTTATCAAGCATATCCCATGAAAATTTAGCATCTGATTGTGATACATTCTAAGTGTAAAACATATCAGAAAAAATACAGTACAAACAAATCTGCACTGCTTTTATTTTTTAAAAATTAGCTTTATATTGAAATGATATTTTGGGAATACTGGCTTAAATAAAGTACATTATGCTTTTAATGTAACTACTAGAAAATTTAAATCTTATATGTAATTATTATTTTTCATTTTATATTTAGTGGACTGCACTGGCACAGAGCTCTTCAGTCTATATTATGATAGAAGTCAGGAGAGTTAATACAGCCCTGAAACAAAAATGTAAGTGTATGTGTTATCCATACTGTGTCATGTGAGCGTGGTATCGTTTGAACTTTCTTGGTGACAGCAAAAGAGCCAAATCGATGTATCCAAGACTGTGTTTCTCTCTCTCTGGAAAAGACAGCTTACCTGACAAGCAGCAGTGAGTGTAGCTACTGTTTTGTTGAGCTAGCGGTAATCTACCCTCATCCTCCAAGTTCCATCCAGATTTTGCAATTACCACACTCATGAATAAAATGGAAATAAGGTGGGGAAATAACATCTAATCCTTTATATTCTTTAAGTATGACACTAATTTCTGCAGGGGTATGAAGTGTAGTAATCTTTTCTAGGATATGGAGCACAAAAACTTCCACTATGTATGATAATAGAACAATCAAAAGGAAAAAACAGAATAACATGAGTATCTTTTTTTAAAAAATATTTTTTATCTTAAAGAGAAAAGAACAAAAACAAAATAATAAAAAGACAAAAACAAAACAACATAAAAGCTATAAAAGTGATACAGAATTTCAAAACAAGAGGTTAAGAAATCAACAGTGGTTGTTGTGTTACTTATTTTCTTCAAAGTAGTTGCTCAGATTACCAGACTTAGGCATGCAAGATTGGTCAAACAATTACACATTAACTGTTCCTTTCAGTAAATAGAAATGAATAGTACAATAGAAATGAGTAGTATGATTTACCTTAGCTATCTTTTGTATATATACATTTTCCCTTTCCTTCTTTCTTTCCTTTCTCCTTCTCCTCATCCCAGCTGTTCTTTCCTATTGAGCAGAGCATCTTTGTAAAAAATTTCAGTAAATCCAGTTTTGACTTCATATAGATTTAGTACTCTGTGTGGTGGTAAAAACTAATTTTTCAGATCAAGTTAAAATTTTTCTTTGAGAGATGTAAGACATTTTTAAATATCTATACAATGAGATTTCAAACTGACATTTGTTTATAATTTGGAAAGTCAAATTGATATAAAATATATTAGAGTATTAATTATACTGTCTCAATATGTGTTGCATGATTCATCTAAAGCTAAAACAAAGTATTTGCAATTTTCAAATTCTGAGCCAATTTAGTTTTGACACTTCTGGAAAGGTCTGGTATTCTAAAGATAATTATTTTGTTGTTTAAAAGAAGATCTTTTGCTGTTTGCAAAATGTATTTTTCATATTTTCTCATAATTTTATAATAAACTAAGTATAACAAATAGTAATTTACAATCTCTACAAGTCTTGGTCTACATTGAGTGAGAACTCAAGGCATTTTATAACTGGCTGAATTTATAAGCTCAGAGCCTGTCAAGATGTAGAAAATTATTGTTTGGTATTTAATTCTAGTTGTGAGTAACCTATTTTATTGATTTATTTTTCACTATCAGGAGGAACTTTCTCATCACATTTGGTGTATATTAGCTGAAAATGTCTCACAGTTTCTTTATTAGCTTGAAAGTTGTTTTGCACAGCAAACAACTTTTTGTTTGCTTTGCTGCAGCAAATTGCTATTGCCATTCTGCATAAAAGTTATGATATATTTTCAGCCTGTTTTCTTTTGCTTTCCAATTATAGTGTTAACTTTTGCATTTTCATTCAATTTTGTACCATTAATATGTATTCACTTTGATTTTGTAAACTATTCAGATTTATTTCATTAAATAAAATCATAGTTCAATTATACTTAAAAATGTTTTACCTTAATTATATTTTATTTTAAAGACAAAAGAATGGAGACATATAAACCAGAATACCACAAAAACAACACAGGAAATACAAAATTATAGAGAAGATAGTAGGGAATTAGCGCTGGATGCTGTATTACATAATGTTGTCTTTGTATTTGTTACTCAATTATACAGATGATGGCTTGTTTGTTTAATGAATTTTCTCCACTTTCATCTCTGTTGTTCTCCCACCCATCAGTCATCTTCCCTCTGATATTAACTGTAATTTTTGGTTTATTTTCTCCCTTAGGCTCTCACATTGGGAAGAGACATGGCTGCTTCAAATTATGCTGTAACGAACATGTATGCACACAAATTGCTATGGCAGGAGATGGAAAAGTACCCATCCTCAAAGACAGTAGATAGGTGTGGAACCAGGTTCACTATGGTCAAGCCTCCATTGACAAGCCCTCAAGGCCATCACGGGTCCAGTCGAGTTGGCGGGGTTACCCTGTGAACCGCCAGGCTCCACCTCAATGCAGTGCAACTGGAGGCCCAGTCCAGTCTTCAGGGTCACCCCTGTGGACTGCCAGGCTCTGCCCCATTGAGACACTCCCTGGGGCCCGGTTGAGTCCTCGGGGTCACCCCTGTGGACTGCTGGGTTCCATCCCGTTGCTGTGCTCCTGGAGGCCCGGTGCAGGACCTCAGGGTTTTCATGTAGACCAAAGGGAGCCTTCCCTCCCCCCTCAGGCTGCTGAGCTCCCTGTCAAGGCCCCTAGGTTCCCCTCACAGGCCACTAGTATCTCCCTGCAGGCCTTGTATGACTCTTTGGAGGATATCCCCACTCAGCTAGAGTACTGGGTCTGCACCTTAGTTCCAGGTCTTTGCCTCCTCCCACCTCTCAATCTCCACTGCTGCCGCTGCCTGCCCCTTGCAGCTGGGCATTGGGCACACTTATGATGCTGGGCACAAGTGGCATGAGGTCTCCTCCACCCATGCTCACTGAGGTAGTCCAGGGTGTATGCTAAGTTTAGTTATTAGTTCTAGGAGAGAATTGGAGGATTTTCTTGGGTTTTCTATGTAGAGTATGTTGTTGTTTCTTGGACTGCTGCTTTTCATGTAATTTGTCACTATGGGTTCATACAAGGTTCATATGTGCAAACAGTATGAAGTCTCTCTTGGTGCTCATATTAGTAGTTTAGGGTGAGTCCTGAAGCCTATGGACTCATCTTGTTGCTGTTGGGAACATGTGTTGAGTGAGCGAGTCACCAAGATTAAAGGTGCTCACAGAAGGAGTTCAGGGTGGGAGCTGAAACCCAGTAACTCAGCTTGTGCTTCCTGCTAGGTGCTGCAGTGAGGAGGGCATGGGGTCATGTGGTCCACCTCCACCTGCAGCTCTCTCTTACTGTTGTGCTCCAGTTCCCGTTTGTTCTTTGGCTGGATCTCTCGGAATTGCTGTGGCCCTGGGGTCACTGCTGCTGCTCTCTGCTGGTAGTTGCTTGCATAGTGGAGAGGTAGGAGGCCACAGCCTCAGGGGCAAGTGTAGAGCTGAGTGTCATGGGCTGTGTACTGTTTGCCTTGACCCCACCTTGCCTCAAGGCGCTGATTAGAAAGGTTGCTGCAGAGTGGGCATGCTGCTTTAGTGGCTGTTGTAACTTTTCATCCTCACACTGGATTTGACAACACCTCCCAAACACTGCTGCCTCTTTTCCCAGCTGCACTTTCTCCATGCTGGCTTCAGCCCAGTTCTCGGAACTCCACTCTCTCTTGGCCAACTCGGGAGGCTCCCATGAGCATGGGCCTCTGAAGCTGAAGCTAAGTGCCAGAATGAAGGAGCAGGCTGAGGGTGTGTATGGAGCGGTGACTCCCTCCTCCGCCTCCTCTTCCTCAAACTGTGCCATGGTGGCCCTCTGAGTTTTTCCTCCAGGAGAGGTCTTGTTTGCTCTTTCTGAGGGCTTCAGTTCTCATTTCAGATCCTTCCTGGGTCCAGGGGACCCACTTCTCTCCTGCTTGTCTTTCTCATGTTGCTATATTGCAGTGTCTGGGTGGTGATCCTTGGGGAGGATCTTTCTCTGCTGCTTACCCCGTTGCCATCTTCTTGGAAGTCTCTTTTACTTTAATTATAAATTACATTTTAAGTATCATAGTAATGGATACTGATTATAGAAATATTGAAATAAGGAGCTCCAGTGGTACAATCAGTTAACATGCAGTACTTGTACAGAAATACTCAAATAAACATAATATTACACATTACCCAGAAAAATCCTTTTTACTTAATTTGTTTTATATATCCAGTCAGTGATATGTTCCTGTGCAATACTAGCAAATTATACACATCTGTGATACATATTTTACAACATAACAGTATAGCAAATTATATTATTTTATGAGATGGTTAATGTGACACATAGCCCTACCAAAATGGTGAAATTATGTTTAACAAAGCTTTATTTGCATTGTTTCACTCTTTAAATTTAAATTTGTTAAATTAAAATGAAAAATTCCATTTCCCAGGTGAGCTAATCACATTTCATGTGCATAACAGGCACATTTGATGAGTGGTTACTGTAATGGACATCATAGAATTAGAATTTCTGTACATCTTGTGAAATGTCACATTCACCCTCATTCATATGAATGACTGTGTTGATTGAGCAGGATGAGAAAGAGGTGATTAGCATATTAGGCATCTTGGGAAGACATACATGTTTCATGAAATGGAAGAGAAACCCTGAAAATATTTAGGCACTGTCATAGTCATAGAATTTTTAAGAACTTGGTGGTCAGAGACATGACACAACATCCCTGTAAAAGGTAAAGAGATTGAATAAGCATTCTTTACTTAGTATCTTGAAGAAGTGAGAACAGTAATATTGGTAGGACTCTAACTCCATTAGTAGCATAGTCTACATATAGAGATAATATATAAAAAGTAACACACAAGGCTACTACTCTAAGAGGACCAAGAACAGGAAATGTTTCTGTAGTCTTGTTACTTGGATTATATGGCCCAGTAGACCCTTTTGTCCTGGAGATATCAGTAAAGGAAAAAGATGCCATGTGAGGACTCTGACAAGGTTCAGTGGGTGAATTACAATCCAGTTCCATGGATTTCATGCTATGTGTAGTAGTAAATTATTATTTTTTTTTATTACACTAAAAGTATTAAAGTATGTTAGAGGGTGTGGCAACTGGGCAACACCCACTGAGTAATAGGTTGGGCCCCAGACAAATCACTGTAAGATGGCAGTGGTACATCTTGTGTTGAGCACAGGATAGTAGTATATGAGTAGATAGCTCTGATCCTGCAGCACCCACTGCTGTTGCACTAGTGACTCTCTCTCTCATGCCTATGAATGTGTTTGGAATCACACACAAGCAGGTACAGAAGAAGGGTCAACTCATGTGAGCAAAAGCCAAAGAGTAGACAATTTCTACCCTACAGCCTCAAAGTTCTCATGAAGAACAACAGCGAGAGGCTACTCGTTGAGTTTGGATAGTGCACTACTACTACTAACTTTGGATGCTACTATGAACTACTGCTACTAACTACTGGACAGTGCACTACTTTGCACTACTAACTCTGGATAGTGAACTCGGCCACCCATTTTGTATGAAAAGAAAAATGGCCCCGTATTTAATACATGTAGACTAATGAAGAGTAATGAAGAAAAATAGAATGGAACATGAGCAGAGAAGATCGGGTTATGTCTTGTCATGGAAAAATGGGAATTGTCATTGAGTGTGCAGACTTTTATAGCACATGTGAATGCCTACGACAGCCGCAGAAGAGGCACTAAACAAACAAGTTGGCCAAGTGAGTTAGCCAGTAGATATTAGCCAGCCTCTGTCATCAGCCATGTCAGTGCTGGCATGGTGGACCCATGAACTTCGCAGCCACTCTGGCAGACATGGAGGCTACAGACTGGTCCAACTACATGGATTCTGATTGACCAAAGTTGACTCATCTACCGCTGCTGCCAGCTCTCCAGTCTTACAGTAATAGAGACCAGTGCTGAATGCCCAAATGGTACCATTTCTTCACAACATCAAGTGGCCACTCGGTGGCAAGGTGAAAACATTGGACCCTTTCATCACTTTCATCACCTGTGTGGAGGTGCTGCTTCTGCCTGCTGGACCTTAGCTAGCACCAATTTTTAAAAGCTTGTAGTGCCACTGCCCAACATTATGGGATCAACTGACAGTGGCTGAAAGTGATGAGGGATGGGAGGGAGGGGAATGGTGCATCCCCAGAACTGAAAGGAATTCAGATACCTAAAGGATGCAGGGGAGTAGGAAAGGGGTAGATCACAAGGTCTTTAAGGGGTAGATCACAAAAAATGTTGGGGAGTTATGCTAGGAAGTTGAGACCATATGGATATGGGTCACTGGCCACTGAAGGGTTTTCAGAAGGCCATGGACATGATCAGAATGTCCATGAACTCCTCATTATCTCTGACTGTCCTTTTCAACTTATTTGTTGACAAAAGGATAAATGTGAGGTTTGGAACTAAATTACAATCTCATGTAAGCCAGGCCTCTGTCATATTTATCATAGAGGAAAGGGCTCTCATTTTTTATAATAAGACAATTGCCAAGATTTTTTTTCAAGTAACAAAACCATACAAAAGAGATGTGGGGGGAATCTTTGCCTGCTCATATTTGTGAAAACTAAGAACAGAATACAGAAAGGCTCAAAGAACATGTTTGAATACACCTCTTTGTAGAACATGACAGAAAGGAGTGATTATTTAAATTGGACAGGACTTTGCATTTCTGGCTCCTTGGTGGCAATGCCTTTTGTCTGAAGTCTCTTACTAGAAAAATGTCACAAAGGATAAAAAATGAGTCCAATAAGTTTTATTCAATTTCAGAGTCTATTATATATTCTGTTTTACACAAAGCATATAATTTTAAATTTCATAGATAGGCACACAGAACATACACTTGGTAGATATACAGCTATTTGTATGGGTGAAATTGAAACCCTCCAGGGAGAGTGCATTAATAATTCCTCACTTGTAAGACAGAACAACCATCTCATATTCCAAACAAAGCCCAGCTAGCACAAAAGTGATTCATGGTCATTTATGAAAACTGATTACCAATCACCAGATCTTATAGCCATGGCAACCTTTATTTTTCAATCTCATAAACAATAAAGCTTTTTTTGTTAAACACATGAGGGACCTCTTTCCCACGGAGGAGCTAGTAAATGCAAAAGCTAATTTTACATACCTGACAGTATGTATGAAAGCTGATGAATACCTATATGATATATATTCCAGTAGAAAGAAAATATTAATGTGTATATATTTATACAGAGTTTTCTTTCATTGTTGATCCAAGGAGGGAAGGAGGTTCTGCTCCACAGGCAAACATTTTCCTGATAGGACAGCTTAAAATATTCAGTTCATTAATCCTACATAAAAGCCATATTCATATTTAACTTAAATGTCTCTTTTCAACAAGATATTAACATTGTAGTTTCTATATTTAATAATGAGAAATACGACATTATAATAATTCCTCATGTATAGCTTAATCTCGATACTGATAGAGACATTAGACAGGTCATTCATCAATTTACTATCATCAAGTTTTCCCAAGGTACCGGGAACAAGCAGTATGACTCTGTGACTACAGGTCCTGCCAGGGTCTCTTTTTCCTGTTTCAGTGGTTGGATAAAAGGTCAAGTAGGTAAGAGAAAGTAGCAAGGTCATTTCTGTGCTGGCCTCCACTTGTTTGGTCACTGACTATGATGTGCTCCCGGGGAGAGCGGAGACAGCAAGTTGTGTGGGGCAGTTTGAAAGCCAGGCTGTGTTCACCCCTGTAACTAAGAGTGCTGGTGAAGGAAGTGGAGACTCAGTGCTACTCAGAAAGGGGTAGGCAGAGGGTCGAGTGACAGAGAAGCCCAGCCAGATCTCTATTTATTCCCCGTGGTGTGCACAAATGGTCCTGAATCTGAAAGAGTTCCTTAAGATATTTTAGTTCAGAGTGAATGGAAGAAGTCTGAAAAATAATTCATCCTAAATCAGACAATGGCTCGGGCCATGTTTGAGGGTGATAGTTCCAGAGCTGAGCAATAGTGGACATCTCTTGGCAGAGGCCCAGTAGTATCTCTGGTCCCTGTGTCATGAATAAGTCATTGTGGGTTTTAGGCCACCTGGTTTTCCAGTTCTAACTTGAGTCCTACTTTAAAGCACTGGCCTGAGGCTCAGTCTTTCCAGAACCTGAGGGCTCTTGTGTCTAGTTTTTCATTGAAAGAGGTTAACACCATGTCAGTGTCTTCAGGCTCCTGCTGAATTACCTCTTTTCCTTGTCCTCTGGCCAAGCTCTGCTGATGACATCAGCTTGACTGACGACATCACTGATGGCCACACCTTTTGGAAGAGGTAGTGAGTGGCCATACCTTTACCTGAGCGTGTATAGTCAAACCCTAAAAAGAAGTTTAGGTAGGGGGGGTAGAAGGAGTTCAAAAGTTTGAGTCCATTTTCAGCTACAGGAACAGTCTTTAGTTCTTGTTCTGCACCAAAAATACAATTCCTCCTGGGTCTGTTCTAAGCTGTGTTAGTAGATAATTTCCAGTTTTTCAATGACATTTTTAATAGTTGCCTTCTGGAATTCAGCTTTCAAGGGATTTCCTGATAAGAGCTATGTAATCAGGATGGAATCTCTTATTAAAAGGATTTTCCTTTCCCAAATCTTAAAAAAAGTCTGTTTCTCTCTTCTTAAATTATCAGGCTATCTATCAATAATTGAAGGTGAGATTGAAACTATGACCTTGGCAGGTAGTGCAGGAGATTTGCTGAAGTTGTTCAATAGTGTGAGGTATTTTTTAGATTATAGAGTGTTTTTAAGACTCTATAATCTAAGAGTTTAAAAGGAAACTTCTTTTTTACACTCTTTAGGGGCCAGAGAACAAATTCATTTATTCAGAATTTCCTTTATTGAAGAAGCAGTACCATGAAGAAAGAGAGAAAGAACATGTTGAGAGAGTTTTCAGCTGCTTGGTCACACTAACTCTCCTTGGCACCCTGCAGCTCATGGGGTCCGTCCTTGGCCCAGCCACCGGTGTCTCACAGTTTGGAGGACAGGTCCAAGTCTGTCCCTTCTTAAATGATGAACCAGGCTTAGTGCGTACAGATCTTTACCCGCATCACCTGAGGAGTATATCACAATGTAGACCCCCGAATGCTAGCCAGGGCACAGTCAGGTTCTAAATGGGAGGAATGGGAACTTGAGTTTTAAAGAGTTCGCCAGGTGATTCTTATGTAAACTGAAGTCTGAGAATGAATCAGTAGTTGCAGGCCAAATCCTGCCTCCATATCTTAATAGCCTGATGCTAACTCCTCAAGATAAATGTAACTATTATGTCTTGCAAACTTATATTAATTGTAAAAATATTTTTTAAAAATGCTAAGCAGACTCTGAAATAAAAGCAATCAATGGGTATTAAATGCTTTGGTCAGTGTTTGCAAAAGTGCTTTATAACTGTGTTCAATGGGAGAGGGCATGGGAAGATCCTCCCCTGGACCTGTGGCTGAGCCTAGTTGAAGGGCTAGGCAGGTAGCAGGAGATAAGGTCCTGTCTCCTGCTTGAGTGGGTTTAGATGTTTAGAAGCTGTGTTCTGAGACTACAGGGCAGAGGGAACTCTGTCAGTGTGTGGCCAAGTCCAAGTGCAGTTTGAGTCTCAACATTGCCTCCTAGCGGTCATCTGCAGAAAGTGGGAAAGTTAACATGCCCCATTTCTTATGGCTTACCTCTCGAAACAGATAATTAAAATAGGACATTTTCTGTTTGTCTCCTCTGGCCCTAATGGAAAGAAGAATCCTTGCCAAAGAATGACCTTGCTAATGATCTGGCTGTTATTGAGCACTGACTTCTTCCAAATTATACAATGGGAGGCTAAAGAAAGAGCTAGAAGAGAACTGGGCATGAAGACTTGTCTGCAAAGATAGTGCATTGTATATTTTCTCCTCTCTTTTCTTCTGCTCCCTTCAAATCCAAGCAGGGGAAGCCTTCAAAGAATGATCCTAAAAGTCTGAATGTCTACTGACCATTGGACAGGAGAAGTCCTGGGATATGGCTCAGCTTGAGACAACCCCAGGCAAGAGGTCAACCAGAGTCACTTGTGAGAGCAGAGTAGAGGTTGGCATACTGTGGAGTAAGCTGCTCTGCACCAAATGGGGTTATGGCACTTGCATCCTGTAGGGTAGATGCTGACTCGATAGGGAAGAAGAAGCCTAGGGCCATCTTGTAGAAAAATCCTGTCTGTGAGGGTACCCTGCTGTAGGGCCAAGGGGGGCACTGCAGAATCTGATTGCTCCATGATTATGGAGAATCTTAGGAGGATTACCGGGAGATAGTACAAGAGAACAATAGTCACAGTGGCAGGGTGTGTGTATGTGTGTGTTTGTCTAAACACCCACAAAAGCAACCTTGGAGGGCAAGAATCCAGTAAACATGGGGAACAGATGAGTTAATGGTAGGAAAGTTCTTTGAGTATTACAGATTTCTGTTTATGTTTTGAAATATACTTTATGTAATTGTGCATATATATATTATATATATCAGATATATATTATATATATAATACATATATTTATATATAGATATTTTCTGATATATATATATATATATATATATATATTAGAAAATACTCCCAGTAACCCCCTAGTCAGTTCAAAGAAGGCCCTGTTCTGTGTGCTTAGATGATAGAGACAAACAGATCATTATTTCCACACGCAGGAGGCCCAGCTTCCTTACCTACTTTTCCACCATGCCATGTGAAATTAGGAGAGAAGGTGAAGGTCATCAAAGTAGAAAAGTCCCAGAAACAGATTCTTCACAGAAGTGACATGTCCTGCACAACAGGGCAACTTGTCTTCTTGCCGCCTGTGTCTGGGCTCCACGCTTCTCCTATTTTGAGTGACTGCCCACCTCAGAGCACCTGTATGTACAACGTGGCACTCAGGGCCAACTCTGTGGCCCCTCTTGGAGGATGGCATGTTTTCTGATAAAGCACAGGAGGAGCTTGATAAATTGTAAGGTCTTGGCTTGCTGTATGTAATTTTCTGGACAAAAGCAATGAGACTAATCTTAGGCCTTTCTTCATCTAGGCTACGGACAGTTTTCCATGTACTTTCATCTCAAACTGTGTTCTGGATAATCAAAACTATCCAGAACACAGATGTGCTGCCATGGTAAGGAGCTGCAACAGGACAGTGTTAACAACAACAAAAAGGCTCACCCTATCTGTATCTCTCCAGCTAAGAAAGTGATTCAGGGTGGCAATTTGCAAGGCAGAACAAACAAATAAACAACTATGGTTCTGTATTCCCCAGGGATGTTTTCTCTGTGGTGAGCTAAATGTGACCCACCACTGTGTGGGGGCAGCTTCCTGCTGTAGAGGAAGGTCACTCTGGCCGAGGGGCATAACTCTGCCTGTGAAGGGAGTAACCCTGAATTGGCCCACACACATGACCTGAGCAATGGTTTGTTTAGGCAGATCTACTGCCTCCAAAATATGCAGTGGAGATGTTCTTTCTAATTTCTGGGAACTTAACTGAGTTCCTGAGATAGCTGGTTGAGGGAAGAAAAGAGCACCAAGGCAGCAGAAAGCAAGACTGCAAAAGAGAGACGGGAACATCAGATGCATAAAACTCAAGGGAAGCAGTAATCTGAGGCTGTGCATTACATTTTGAAAAGCAGTGGAAAACCTTTTAGTCTTTTTCTTGTTGACTCAGGGTCATTTAAAAAGTTACACACTGTACCTTAATGAGCACAAGTCATTAAGGAAAAGTTGGATTATACTGGTAGCAGTGTAGATGATGGTGTCATCCCTGGTGAAAAATGTTTCATTCAGAATGGATAGAAACAGAGGTACAATTTAACCTTGTGGTGGCAAACTTAGCTGAACTGCTGCATTCTGAGATCCTATCAGCCCAGAAATAGATAATTCAACATCTGCTCTTCTCAGGCCTATAAACACAGTAAACATAGTCCCTGTCCTCAAGATGCTTACAGTCTTCAGTGGTGAGTCCAAGGCACATCATTTTATCTCACAAAGAGGGTGCTGATGGTTGCTTTGGGAGCCCTGATGGCCCTTGACTGACTCACTCTTGTCCTTCACTCAAGTGACATATGGCGTGCTCTCTAGGAACATTCTGTCACAGGGTAGTGGTTCAGGGCCATGATCCTCAGAGCTGTAGACATGAAACCCACCTTTGAGGAGAGTGTGAAAATAACTCTCAACCTGGTAGAGAGCACTGCCCCACAGTCTTGATTCTCCAGCCCAAGCAGAATATTTATATCCCTAGAGGCAACACGTAGGTTGTGTGGACAAAGGCTGCTTGATAGGAGATGGCCTGGCTATCAGTTGCACCTCTAGAGCTAAAGGCCAAAGGGGAGACCCTTCTGTCTGGGGACTTTAGGTCCTCATCTGAGAAACAAGGTAATGAACTCACCTTCTCAGTGGGGTTCTTGACTTTCCCATCGCACATTGCTAGTTTGGTCCCCTAAGGATATTTTTAGTGTCATCTGTGGAAGGATCTTTCTCATAGACATTTGGACTAAGTCCAGGGAGGCAGCAAATATGGTTCACAGAATTGTTTACATGGAAATAGGGCGGTTCCCAGCTTGCTGAAAACCTGTGCTCTCAAACTCATCTTAATAGAGCGTGAAAGGCAGCCCTCAGGAGTTCTGCAAGCCCCTCTGGCCCCCACGTTCTGTGCAGTAGACTTCAGCCAGACCAAGGGGAGCGGAGTCCACTGACCTGTGTCCTCTACCGTGAGTAGACCCTTCCCGCTTTTGCTTGTTGCTCTGCAGCAGTTTGGAGGCTTTCTTCCCTGGCACCCAGCTGGTATTGCTGCCCCCTCTTAGCACTGAGTTAGCCTGTGTACTCTCCTTTAGGTCATGCTGTCTGTATCGAGAGGGTAAGATTCTTGAGGATTTTACTGGTTCCCATTCATTCCCCCCAAAACAAAGAAGTGGCTGAATGGTCACTACTTTATTTAATCACTCTTTGTTCTGGTGGGACAGCTTAGGGTCCTTTTAAGGCTGTCCTCTACTTTGGACCTCACATCTAATCAGTAGCTAAGCCCATGGCTTCTCCATGCTGTTTGACCTCTTCCTACAGTCCTACCTTGGGCTTGTCTCCCAGTTTATCTCGACTACCTGATAGCCTTCAAAATTGCCACCAGGTCTCCTCTTTGGTCATTCCCAGATTCCAGTCATTGTGCGTGTATTTGTGTACTGTACTCATAAATCTTAAGCCCCGATCATGATTTTCTCCTACGCAAACACTTCAGTATTTTCTATGGGTCCAGAACAAAGTCCAAATTCCTCAGTGCCATAGTTAGGGGTTTCCAAGCCCCTTTCCAGTTTTTCCTGCTCATCTGAACACATTTCAACACAAGACATAGGTCCCATCTTCTTAGTGAAACCCCAGAGAACTTTGATTTCCTTGTATCTCACATCTACATAAGCGCCTTCGGTCCCCCACTGGTAGAAAGCTCTTTAGGGGTGATATTCAGGCCACTCCCTCCATCTTCCACACTGTGGCCGCCCACAGGGTTGCAGACTGCTTTTGAATGTTTGTAGAACCAATCACTGAGTGAACACCACAAAGACCACACTGTTTCTACCATCAGTTCTTCTCTCATAGAATGTTATCTGCTTGGACTCTCTCGCTTGCTAAATTCAAATTTTTGCTAATTTTGGTAACAGTTAATTTTCATCTAAGATTTCCCATTTATTGACATAAAATTCTTCATAATCTGCCCTTATCTTCTTAACATTTGTGGCATCTCTAATTAAAATCCCTTTTCATTTCTATGACTGTTTATTCATGTATTCTCTGCCTTTTATCTTGATCAATCTTGCTAGAGTTTTGTGAATTTTATTACTCTACAAAGAACCAAATTTTAGCTTTTGTCTTATTCTCTCTATTGTGTTGCTTTTCCATTTTATTAATTTCTTCTCTTATCTCTAGTTTTGTCTTCTGTTTTCTTTGGCTTTAATTCGATACACATTTTTTTTAACTTTGTAAAGTAGATGCTTTGTTCAATACTTTTTAGGCTTTTTTTCAAACGTTTGAGGCTATGTGTTTCATATTAGTAGTGTCTGAATTCCATCTCATAATGTGGTAAATTGCTATATACATTATTTAGTGCTAGATCTTTTTGAATTTATAATACAATTTCTTCCTTGATGCATGAAGTATTTGGGAATATGTTTTTTATATTTTTAAACATACAATTCTTTTTCCTAGTTATCTTTTAGCTAGTATTTCTTAACTACTTTGTGCTCAGAGAATTTAGCATGGTACCAAGTCCCTTGACATTTGCTGAGATTTTCTTTCTGGCCCAGTTTATTGTTGAGTTTGGTTGAAAAGATTCTTTTGTCTTGATTGTTGGATGGAATTTTCTGTATCTGTCCCTTATATTAAACAACTGTGCTATGATTTCAATGAGTATTTTCAGTATTCTCCCCCTGCTTGGACTAACAATAATCAATATAACTATGTTTTTAAAAACTCTATTAATGTGATGGCTTGTCTATTTTTATTTATAGCTAAAGGAAAGTTTGCTCTAAATATATTCAGGATGTGTTATTAGGGTCATCCACATTAAGAATTATCATGACTTTACAATATGTTTCTTCTGTTATCATGATGTAGTGACCTTTTTTGCTCTACTTCCATTTTTCCCTGGGCCAATTTTGTTTGATGCTGATAGTTTTCTTTCTTTATTATGTACCTGGTATAGCTCTCCATTTTTAAATTTTAAATCTCACGTTCCATGTCTTAGCTTTGTTTCTTATATACAATGTAAAGTTGAAGTTATTTTATCATCTTCAATTTTTGTCTTTTAACTAGTATATTTTGTGCATCAATATTAGCATAATTTCTGATTATATATTTATTTGTATATATTCATGTATATTTCTCTCTCTATTAATATGTACACATGTAATCATTTGCCTGTTTCTAGCATCATATTTTCCTGTCATACTGCAATAGCCAGCAGAAATTCCGAGGTGACACCCAGGATTTGGAGGCAGATTTATTTTATATCCACAAGAACTGAGCAGGATCATTCCCAAAATATCAGGCCTCAATCTCTGGTGGTCTAAGGCTTATATAGGGTTAAGAAAGCAGGAAGAACAGAGGCAGAATGGCTTGTCAATTGGAGATTGCTTTATAAAATGTGTATCACAGTGAGCAACTATGCATCACAGTGACCAGCAGTTTCTAAGAGACAGGAGAAACTGGAACTGGAACAGGAACTACCATAAGGGGAACTAAGACTCTGAAGTACCGTGGCTGGGGGGGCGTCTTCTGCTACAGGACTCTCTGATCTGTTTCTTCTCCACCAGTCTTACCATACTTTTGAGTGAATATCTATTACATTTTCTCCCTTAGTTTAAAAACTATGTACTATTTTTCTTCTTTTCTTGAGTACTCTAGAAATTTTGAAAAGCATACGTAACTTAAATTCTCAAACTAGTCTATATTTTAATTTTTATCTTTAATGGCCTCATAGGTCACTCTCTTTATCCCTCACCTATTTTTGTCATTGTTAACAGCTTGAAGGTAATTTGCATACCATACAATTCTCCCATTTCAAGTGTACAGTTTGATGGTCTTTAGTGTATCCACTGTTTTGCAATCAACACCACTGTCCCATTGTATCACATTTTCACCACCTCAAGAGAAATCAGTCCGTGCTCATCTATACTCTCTCCCTATTTGGCCTCAGCCTCCAGCTCCTATTACCCACTGACTCTGTGGAGTTCCCTATTCTGAGCAATTTACATAAACACATTTTATAGTATGTGGTCTTTTGTGACTGACTTCTTTCACTTAGGGTTATGCTTTTAGTATTCATCTGTGTTGTGTGTACCAATACTTTATTCATTTTTATGATCCAGTAATATTCCATTATACTGATTAAACCCAACACCTTTGTTATTTTTTAATAGCTTTCAAATCCAATGTAGGCCTCGGTGATCATTTTAAATCCAAAAGTTTCATATTTACTTCTCTGGTTTGGTGTCTTAACTATTCAAGCCAAATGAAGCAATTCTGTCTTTTTAGCTGTTTAGAGCAGTTCAATCTGGTTGCTGTCTGGGAGACAAAATAACCACTCAAATCTCTCATTTCTGTGCATCCCATTCTGCTGTCCGTCTTTCTCCCCCAGATTAAACGCTTGTCACTAGGAAGCTATGTTCTCATGTGCTGGCGTATTGAAATCTCCCTTGCCTCCTGTCCCTTTCTTTCTATTCTTGGGTCCTGTGTACATGACTCTTGACATGGATGACCTTCTAGTCTGTAGCTACTCATTGTGTTGAGAAGCCCCGGGTAGGCACAGGTGACTGGTAATCTTTGCCTAGAGAGATATCTCTGCCCCAGCAGGTGTGGCAGAGGGTGGAGAGAATTACTGAATAAGTAAATGAACCGAGTCAAATGAACATCCCTTTTCTTCCTTGATGATTAAATTCTTTGAGCTTGATGTCAGTACCGGACTCCTGGTGCCTGGAGAGTATGAGCTGGGAGATTCCAATACAGTACTCCGGACAGCCCCTCTGGGTCTGGCTCCTTGGTCTCAGGGGTCGAAGTGCAAGTGATCACTCTCTCCAGTCTCCAAAGGGCATGCAGGAGGGTGTAGAAGAAATTGACTTCCCAGCCCGGTTTCACTGATGCCTCTGACTCCTGAGGACTGGGAGGCATTTGTTGCAGTTTTGATTTCTCAAGTTTGGAGGGGCTTAGAGATGTGTCTATAGTAAGCTCCTTATTGTCTTTCTGCTTATTAAGTGGCAAAAGCCAGGTCTTTGATTATGGAACATAATCAAAAGGAAGATCAAGAGAGGAATTTGGATCAGATCTGATGAAATCCTAATCTCCTTATTACCATAGTGAAAGGAAAGCACTGACCAGCACCAGTGAAAAGGCATTTTGCATTTTGCATGTGGCTTGTCTGGTAGGCACAGCACAGTAACCCAGGAGGCCAAGTTCTGACCTTCCTTCCATCACTGAATTTGTAAATCATTACACTAAGCTGGCGATAGTGAGCCCCGAAGTTGCACAGATGGGATTGTGGGGACTCCACTTTCGGCTAATGAGAAATCAGCATTCCCAGATAGCACAGGGCTCAGGAGTGACCCGATCCAGCCAGCTTAGGGGAGTTTAGAGAAGGATCAGGCAGGCAGTGAGGGATTATCATTTCGGAGCTATTGGCTGCTTTATGAATCCAGCACATGGCCTTTCTTCTTTCTTTCTGTAATAGCGGTGGATTCATCAGGGATGTCTGTTCTTAACACAAGAATGTATATCTCTTTTTTAAAAGATCAGATGAGTGGAACAAACATGGAAATATAGCACCGCAGCCCAGCAATAACAGGGGAAGATTTCACGTAGCCCAAATCTAATTTATAGTTGGCGCTTGCAAAGGGTTTTGGAGCCTTACACATAATACAAGCTTAATGGGTATTTGTTGAATTTAATGATTTGAATCATTTGCAGCAAAACAAATTCCACTTGGTCTGAATTGCTCAGATAGGTTTCCTTCTCGCTCCATTTACCACAGCAGGCAGGTGAGACTTTCCACGTGCAGTCAAACCACACAGTACAATGGCACTTTTGCTGTCCACATGCCTGTCCTAAGCCACGGAGGCCTGTGATGGCTGTACTGAAAGATGAACTTGGCCCGAGTCCTGGCTGTCTAATTTACCCATCAATAGAGTGCAGGACTTGCAGATGAAAATAACATTTATGATGAAACAATATAACGTCTGGCATGGAGTAGCCCTCAATAAATATTTATTACAGAAATAAGTTGTGATTTCTCTGAAGATAGCATTTGACAAAAGTCAGTGACTCAGCCTCAGGGCTATCTGTTGAAATATCCATGCATTCTGAAAAAAATGTTGAAAAGCCTAAGAGGCTAAAAGTGTTAATGAATCTCAGATGGCATCTGAGATGGATTTGCATTAATTACGATGAGATATGGGAAATCCAGATCAGCAGCTGGGGCTGGTGCTTTTGTCCTTGGAAAGACAGAGAACACCCTGTAGACTTGTCTCAAGGTTAGCAGGGGCACATGATCAGGAATAAGGCTGCACCTTGTGGAAAATGGATGGCAAAACTGCTTGCTTAAGGAACCAAGGGTATTTTATTTCATCCAGTTAGAACCTCCTTTCTTTATCTGCATAGAGAACATAAATCTTGATTTTATTATATGGTTTAGGAAGAGACACAGACCAATGTAGGGGCTTTGTAGCCAGCAAAATTGGAAGGATTGTAGCATAAAGAATGCAGTTCAGGAGTTGGAGTTCAGTCTGCATGAGAATGTTTGGAAGCCGGGCTCAGACATGAGGAATGTGTCCAAACTCTTCAGGAGACTCTAATATGTAGGTACGTTGCACTTTACTGTTTCAGATTATCCAGTAAGAAACCTTCCTTTAGGCAAGCAATAGAATCGAATATGTTTTTTATCTAGTATCTATACTATAAATGATAATCAAAGCAGTGTTTCTCAAAATGCTTGTTAAAATTGCGGATAAGGGATACCTCTCCAAGATGTTTCAAAACTGGAATCTCTAGGGGGACTTGCACTAGGATCTTAGAAATCTATATTGCTAGCAAGTTCTTCAGGTGGTTTTCATGCTTATTTAATGACAACTAATGAAAACTAACGGTAGTGGATTGCAAACTTAGCTATGCATTAGAATTGTCTGGAATGCTTTGGAAAAAATCTGATACTTGAAAGTCCACTCCTGAAGTTACTCATTTAATTTGTCAGGCAGAGCTCCACAAATCAACCAGTTTTAAAGCTCCCCAGTGAATCTAGTGTACTACTAGGGTTAAGAACCACTGAACTAGAGGCTATGGATGTTAATAAACCAGTAAGCTTAGCATGTGAGAGGAAAATTCCTACCGCAATGTGGTTAGAAACTTTATCCCTCTTGCCTATTGATTACAAAAATTTCACATCCAAGATTATTAAGCCAATGAGATAATTATGGTAAAACGAAATCACTGCAAATCTACCCACAGCAAAATATCCTTTACTAGCAGTCCCAGAGATTGTTAGCAGCATTCCCTTAAAACGGGAACAGAACAGCCATGTTCACTATTATTGAAATTTGATTGGGGAATTTTAAGTAATGCAATAAAGCACAAGGAAGCTGGAGACAAAAACAGCAAAAAGGTTAGCAAAATTATAATCATTTTGGATGAGGCAGTGTTTTGCTTAATGAGTCTAATGTATAACTGGAAAGAATCTTCTGTGAGTTGGTAAAATGCACAGTAAAACTTTAAAGAATACTCCCATGTTTTGACATGCACCAATCAGAAAAATAACAGATGATGTCATTTGCATTGATAATTAAAACAAATCTTAATAACAAATTGTATAATACATTAAAAATAACATTGATGAGCAACATAAAGATGTTTTATATAAATGGAGAGATTCACCTTATTCATAGATATGAAAGACTGATCTGTAACCATGCCAACTTATCAAATATTAATTTATAGTTTTAATAAAATCTCATATGAAGTCACAGTTTGTTTTTTAAGTTGATAAAATTGTTCTGAAGTTACCTAGCAAAACAATTATTTTTAAAAATTGGCAAAAAAAATACATGTGAGACTGGCTGTCTTAGTTACTTTCTTCATTACTGCAACAAAATACCTGACACTCAGAGTTAAAGGAGGAAATGTTTATTTTGGCTCACAATTTGCAGAGCTTTCAGCCTATAGTCAACTGGCTCCAAGGCAGGGTGGCCTAGCAGAGGGGCATTGAAGAGGAGAAGCAGCTCATGGTATGGCAGGAAAAGGGCAGCAAACAACAGCAACAAGCCTTCTTTTCTCTTTGATCTCAGCCAGGCTTACATGCATTTAAAGTTATACTGAGGGTAGGCCTTCCCAGGATCCACACCAGAACTACGCTAAGCCATTTCGTGCACTATTCCAGTGCCACACACCCTTAACATCGGTACCACACATCTGCGATCTAGCCACCTCCAATAAGCCCCACCCATGATTGCATGAGGCCTTGAGGGGGGACATCTAGATACAAACCATATTTGCCTTATTATTTATGAAGATACACAAGAGTTAAATATCCAGAGTAATGTCTTTCCAGAAGAAAAGCAGATACCAGTTACGAAAGAGCAAAACAAATAAAGAAATAATTTAAAACAACTCCAGGATACATATAAATTAATATGATATTGATGGCATCACAGATTCTTCAGTAAGATAATTATTCAGTTGTTAGAATCAGAAAAAGAATCAGTTTACCTTTGCAAAGAAAAACTAAAGTAAAATTTCTATATCATATTAAAGAAGGTATAGTTTTTTATACAATTGTATATGTCAACTTGACTGGGTCACAGGGTGCCCACATATCTGGCCAAATATGACTGTTGCTGTGAGGATATTTTTGGATGAAATTTAACATTTAAATTGGTAGACTGAGTAAGCAGATTGCCATCCATGGTGCAGTGGACTGAGTGGCTGGAATGATTGAAGGCTTGAATGGACAAAGGCTGACCCTTCTCAGGTAATAAGGGGTTCTCCTCCTGATAGAGGTTCAATGGCAGCACTGGCCCCGCAGAGTTTGGATTAGACTACATCCACATATGAGCTAATTCCACATAATAATTATATGGAAAAATAATAATTCCAAATAGTTAACTCCATATAATGACTATATATATATATTCATGTATATATATATATGTATACATATGATAATATATACATACATGATATGTCATATATGTTTGCATGTATCATATACAGAATATAGTGTGTAAGATAAGTACAGATACAGAATATGTACATAGGTCATATATATATACACATATACATACACACACACACACACACACACACACACACACATATATATATATATATATATGTTCTGTTTCTCTGGACAACTGTATCCTGGAACACAGTACAGAAAATACTTCCTATACTATAGGAATACAAAATATGTACAATCGGAGGCATTTGTAGACTTTGATTACCTGAACTCTTAGAAGGAAGGAAAGAGAGGCTTCTAAACTGAAAAGTGGAGTAACTCACAAAAATGGAGAAACAAAAGAGAGAAGAGATGACATGGGGCAGGAGGAGAAGGAGACTGACCAGTTCTGCCTGGAACATGTCAGTTTCAATCAATAGCAGGATAACCTATAGCTGCTGTAACTGTGTCGTGAGTAGAGACCTTTCAAAGACAAACATTAGTAAGCTATAAAAATGTAATGCCGTGTGGAGAAGTTGGTTTTCTGAAACAGTTTTCTTCAGCTTTGACACCACAGGTTATCTTCAGTTTGTAGGAGAGGCCAGCAAAACTTGATTAAAATTAACTCTCATTGTTTTGGCTCAATAATTGTGATTTGAAGGAGCCCGCGCTAGTGAGAATAAAATGGAATGAGGTAGTCTGTCCCAAATCACCAATATTCTGCAGCTGAAAGTAAGTTGTGATTGTTATGCAAAATTATCTGGATGCCAGTGTACACTGAACTCAGCAGGTGACCCCTCACTTTCCAATTCTCTCTGCTGGTGCATAACCAGACTCAATGGTCTATAGAGGGATTGCTCAAAAGTGTTGACTGTCAAATGTGTAAACATGAACCAGGGTTAGAGAAACAAGATTAATGCAGCCTGCTTAATGAGTGTTCTCTGCTGAATGACTTCGGCAAGAAGGCAAATGTCCATGTGATTCAGGATTTAACTGGAGCAGCAAGAAGAGGTCCACTGGCGGCATCTCTCAGAGCTGTCTGTTGCCCTGCTTCATGCTGCAGTCCCTGCACAGTGAATCGTTAACCTTTGGCCCCGAGTAGGGTTCAGCACTTCAGAAGTGTCTTGATTATGAAAAAGCTGCCAGCACTAATGGGGAACCTCTGACCCAGATGCCAGCCCAGCCTTCCAGCTCTGCAGCTGCTGTAAATTTGATTGAAAAACAGGTCTCTGGTGTCAGGAACAAAGGAACTGGGAATTGGGCCACTGTAATAGTTGCACTTCTATGCAGGCCACGAAGATTCTTCTTTACTTGTTTGTCTTTTCCTTTTACTATCCAGGATCTGAATTCCTACATTGTCTCAACACAAAACATACAAATCACCATCTTCAACTGTCTGTTGTCACCCACCTCAGTTAGGGACCTACTGAGCGCTGACTCACTGCTAGTTCCTGAGCTTTTTAAACAAGGATGAGCCACAGGTGTTCGCAGGTGCACAAAGTGCTATCAGACCTCTGAGTCACACTCACCTGCCTGGTTGGCATGTAATAAGAGAAAGTATCAGCGCAGATGTGAGTAGCTTGGAAGACCTCTTAAAAAGGGAAGTGATACGCCTGGGTTGGAACATGCTAGGACGGCAAAGAGGTGAAGATGATCCTTAAAGCTGAGCAGTTGGCTTGAACAGCATTAAACTGGGATGGCCACCAAATTCCAGCTTGCAAGCCATGTTTACGTTCCCAACAATAAAGATAATCAGACATCAGCTTGCCTGTTCGTTGAGCCTTATATATTCAGGGGGATAATAGCTATACTCTCCAGATGTTCGGAACCCCTCTACTTCAATAAAAAGATACCCAACAAACAAACAAGCTCTTCAGAGCCCAGCCAGCATGTTGCCGTAGACTAGGTTTTGTCAGCTTCCTTTTCATAAAGACGTAATCATAGTAGTTCTCTTTCGGGTGAAGCCAGGATTGTTTTCACACTTTTCTGCAGGGCCTTCAACTCCAGGTACTGTTCTAGGCACTGAGTGCACCACAGTAAGAGAAACAGACAAAATCCCCTGCTCTTGTATGGCTTATTTTCCAATGTAAATGATGGAGGCAGCTTGTTTTTTAACATAATTAATAGTAATATATGCAATATGTTACAAAATGATAAGTGATTCAGAAAAAAATACATGGGTTAAGAAAGGTATAGAAGTGCAACTTTCTTTTCATTGACATATTTTATATATTTATCATACAATTTTTATTATAGTCATGTGATATAAAATTTACTTTTTTAAAGTATGTGATTCATTCCCACCGTCCAGCATATTATTTTTCTTAAGAAACTTCCTATTCAGGAGTAGTTACTATCCATTCCATATATACCTTAGCTCTTTAAATGCTACTAGTTTCCCTTCTGTATTTTTTATGGAGTTTCCTACTCTGGACTTTTAAAAAAAAATTAACATAATCATGTAACATTTAGCTTATTGTATCTGGCTACATTCAGTTATCATAGTGTTTTATAATTTCTAATGGCTATGTAATTGCCCACCATATTGATGTGGCACATTTTATTTATTCTTCCTACAGTTAATGGTTTATTACCAACCTTTGACTTTTAAGAGAATTCACAAGTTTTACATGGCAATATAGTTTCCATTTTCTTGCAAACATATCTATAAGTGGAATTGCTGAGTTAAAGGATATGCTCATATTTTAATTTTTTTTCTTGGAACTATTTCCTAAAACAATTACATCATTTTAACTTTTACATTCCTGGCAGTGACATGTGAGAGTTCTAATTTCTCCACATTCTCATCAACACTTGTTACTGTACATCTTTTTAATTATTATTGTTACCATAGTGATCCTAATGATATGGAATGCTACCTCATTGTGGTTGTGATTTGCATTTTCCTGATAACTAGTAACATTTGGCATCTTTACAGATGCTATTGTAAATGGAATTGTTTTCTTAATTTCACTTTTGGGTCATTCTTTCTAGAAGTAAAATTGAAGTCATGTTTTATATTTTTATTAGGACATATTTGTAGTACGTAATGTTTACATTCTGTGTGGGGAACTGGTACATATACATAATACATCTTAATTCCTTTTATTCATCGCCTTTCCCTCTCTTCCCTCCTCCCTCTATCATTTACACGAACAGTATAGATGTGTTCCTTTTTCTCTGCAGCCTGGCCAGCATTTGCTATTGTTGAATTTCTTAATGATGGCCACTCTTTCTGGGGTAAGATGGAATCTCAGTGTTGTTTTACTTTGCATTTCTCTAACGGCCAGCACTACTGAACATTTCTTCGTGTATTTATTGACAATTTGTACTTCTTCTATGAAGTGTCTATTCATTTTACTTGCCTGGTTTTTATCGTGTCTTTTATTTGGGGGAGTCTATTTTTAAAAATTCTTTATATATTCTAAATATTAGTCCTCTGCCTGAAGTGTAGATAGCAAAATTTTTTCCCATTCTGTAGGTTGTCTTTTTGCTCTGTTGGTTTTTCTTTTACTGTGCAGAAGTTTTTAAAATTTGATGTGATCTTATTTATTTATCCTCACGACTATTTCTTTACAACCAGGGTTCTGTTCAGATGTCTTTGCCTTGCCTATGACTTCAAGAGTTTTACCTATTTTATCTTCCAGCAGGTTAAGTGTTTCTATTTGAACATAGTTTTTTCATCCATTTTGATTTTACTTTAGTACATGGTAAGAGCAATGGGTCTATATCCAATCTTCTGTACGTGGACAGCCAGTTTTCCCAACATCATTTATTAAAGAGGTAATCTTTATACTAATCTCCTCCAGTGTATTTTTTTCGGCCCTTTGATAAAGATCAAAGAGTTGAATGAAGGTGTTTGGCTTTTTTTCTGCACCTTCTTCTGTTCCATTGATCCTCGTGTCTATTTTTGTGCTAGTACATTCTGTTTTATCACTATTGCTTTGTAATATAACTTCAAGTCTGGGATTATGATGCTTCTTGCTTTGTTTCTTTTACTCAGGATTGGTTTTACTAGTCTATGTCTCTGCTAGTTCCATATGAATTCTAAGACTGTTTTCTCCAGCTCCATGAAGAATGCTGTTGGCATTTAGATTGGAATATATTAAATCTGTATATCAATTTTGGAACTGTGGCCATTTGGACTGTCTACCTATCCAGGAATGGGAACATCTTCCATTGACTGATGTCCTTGTCAGTCTCTGTTTTCATAGTATTGTAGTTTTCATTGTAGAGGTCTTTTCTTCTTTAGTTAGTTTATTCCCTCAGTTTTTAATTTTTCTTGGTGCAATTATGAATGGCATTGTTGCCTACTTTCTTTGTCAGTGGGTTTATTATTAGTGTACAGGAATGCTATTGATTTTTGAGTGTTGACTTTGTATCCTGCTACATTACTGAATTTTATTATTCTAAGAATCTTTTGGTAGATTTGGGGGGAGTTGTATGTAGAGGATTATAATTTTTTGAACTAACTTTTTATCTCTGAATTTTTTTGTAGACTATTTAGGATTATTTTCTAGATACGAAATTATTTTCATTTACAAATAATGGTTTTACTTTTTTCTTTCCATTTATTGGGATGCAGTTATTTATTTATTTCCAAGGTTAGACCATCCAGTATATTGCTGAATAGAAATGGTGAGTTGACATCTTTGTCATATTTCTAAAATCTGAGGAACAGCAAGGGAATGTACTTTTAAATTGAGTAGTCAGGGTAGTATTACATAAAGATGTGGCATTTAAAGACTATTTTAAAGGAAATCAAGGAGCTACATAGCTAGCTACCTGAGGAGAAGGTGTTCCCTGAAGACGTGTACAGACTGAAGCATAGATTTGGGAACCACTGGTATGAAGAGTCTATTTAAAGCCAGAAGACTAATGAAATCACTAAGCGAGTGAACATAGAGGGAGAAAAGACAGAAAGAAAAAAAAAGAACAAAAAGAGAAATGAGTCCTGGGATGAATTGCCTAAGATACCAGGCAGAACTGGGGTCTCCAGCAAAGGACACTAAGGGCAGAAGCACTGAAAGCTAAGTGGAGGAGGGTCTGTTCTTCTAATACGTTACATGTTTTGAGGAGCTGTGGGAGCTTCTTCAGTTTCTGAGAGATAGATGATAGCTGGGTGCATTTCTTTGCCAGATGAAAATCTCCTGACAGATCTGAGGATGGGGCTTCCTCCAAATATGGAATAGTTGAGTACAGAGTTTGAGGAGGTGGGAAAGGGATGGAGGGGATACCTGCCAGAGTTTGTGCCTGCCTCTTCCCACATGACTGTATTTGCTTGGAGGTTTGCCCTGGTCTCCTCAGTTTGAACTGCTAATCAAGTATGCCAGATTTTTCAGCTCCTGGTTTGCAAACTCAGATCCTGTCAGTTTTATCCCATTGGAGCAAGAGTTAATTAAAACAAGATTAAAATGTTAATAATTTGGGGGGCAATATGGCAAAAGCTGGAGTCTCCGGAGGCTGAGTAAGAAAGTTTTTCACAGAAACTGAAAGTATGAAGTGAAGGAAAAATCCATCTAAATTGGCAAGTGAGTCTAATTTCAGAACTGGAGATTTGCTTTTGAGAACAATTATGATCTATCTCATTTGAAAAGAAGTTTATGATATGCTATAGCTCAGTGAATATGCAGGCTATTAAAGTCATGAACACAGCTCCAACTGTGGCCCAGGGATTTGGGGGGAAATGTGAGCAGCATTGCTCGGAGCTGCTTTCACCAGCTTTGCTGCAGATGGGATGCATTAGCTCGATCCCAAATCACGATAATGGGTGCCATTCTTGACCCAGCAAAGGGCCCCCCCCAAAGTGTTTATGAAATAAAGGAGGAAAAAGACCAGCTTTCTTGAGGTCTTGTGGCTCTTCTTTGACTGAAGTAATTACAAGATATTCTTTTCAGATGCATGGGAAGTAGAGTCTGCCAGGTTACGGGAAGGACATCTATTCCTGCTTTGGAGGCCTCAACAGTCCTTTTTTCCTTCCTTGGGGTGTCCCAGGCCCTGGCCATGGCCCTGAGCAGTCTGAGACTTTCTTCCAGCCCTTGCTATAACTCTCAGGTTTCTATTTCAAGAGACCTGCAATATGGCTCTGAAATTAACTTCCTGGCAGTGTAGTGTACTTTGCATACATTGACTGCTGTGCTGTGTCCCACATAGGGGCCACACTTGCAAGACATAGACAACCAAGTTGTCTCCAGCCTCTGGGATGTTGTGACTTAGAACATACTGTTTAAAATTTTTTGTGTGAAAGGATGGTAGAGCAACCTTCTTGTGTGTGCTAACGTGAGCACATACATTATCCACAGTGGCAGTGGTTGTTTGGAGGAATTAAGCTGCTGTTTCTTTGCAGAGCTGCCCCTGGCATTGAACTGATGCTCTGGACTGTCATTGGTGCCATGTGACTTCCGGCAGGCATTCCTAGCTCTGTGATGCTCACCTCAGACTTGAGGCTGCAACTTCTCTGCCTGATTAATATGTGGTCCCAAGCACTGAGAACATGGAGCCACTCCATGGAATGAGTTTCTCAGCTAGGGAGTAGGTGCGAACTCTGGCTGAACAGAGAAAAAAAGACGAAGTCGGCTGATGCACTGTGATATTTTAGCATAAATCTGAAGGTATCATCATGATGGTTATTACAATATGAATATTTTTTTATGAATGATCTTTCCCCAATATCTAGTCTAAATATCTCCCATGACTCAGCAGAGGTGTTCTCTGCCATCTTCATCCCCATCCTGCGCTCCTTTGGGATATCAGTAGAAGGAAGGGAGTACTTGTTATGGATTTTCTGCCTGGTAGGGTCGCTTTTCCTTGGTTAGTCATAGCAAGAAGGTGATGGCTCCTCAGACGGCTCTTTAGTCTCTCTCCATGTTCCAGGACCTGTCCCGCCTCGTTGCTACTTCAGGCCTAGAGGTGAGAAGGCTCACTCTCAGCATGAGCGTACTGCAGTGTCCCAGATGCTTCCTACAATCTGCCTGAACTCTTGCAGATAAGTCTTTATTTACTGCTCCATCACTTACTCAATTTGAGTGTGACCTCAGTTGCCCGGTGAGACCTAGAACAGGGGTGGCGAACTTGTGGCATGTGCACTGAAGTGGACTGTTTGTATCACTGAAAGCTCTGAAAGGTTTGCCATCCCTGACCTAGAAGAGTACACATTATTGCTTTTGTTCCCCACTACCCAGGCAAAGCAGAGGTGCCTGCACCCCAGGCCTCTTCTGCTATTTTGAGATACACTCTAAGAACCCTTTTTCCCTTTGAGGCTTTTACTCTGAGACAATTAGGTTGGACAAGTACTGAATTTGTTCCTATGTTAAACGTGTTGCCACCCTTGTATTACTCCTGAAAGCTTGGTCCAAAATAAGACAGATCTCAGCATGATCCATCAAACTTTGCATCCATCAGGCCTGCTCATATCTGAGCTCTACTTCCAGCTGGTTGTGTTCTTACAATCAATCCTTTTTCTCCCCTGTGCAGGGCTCAGATAGTGTGCCTTTCTACTGGATTCAAATGACTAATAGCTGCTGCTGGTGAAAATGTTTAGAGAGCTAGATAAGAAATCTCTTAGAGTTTTAGGCAACTCTGGGGACCACCAGAAATCTGGGAAGAAGACTTGCTAGTTAGCCTGTGTGCTGACAGGCATACAGACACGCAGTTTAGGAGTACTTGTCTTCTGTTCACCTCCTTTCATACCACTTCTTCTCAAGTGTCCTAATCTCTGAGATAGCAGCAGGTACATAAATCGGGCTGAATTATGTGGGCTTCTACCTGCTTTGTCAGTCAATGCATTTTTTGCCACAGTGTGAAATTTGAGCAACCAAACTTGTTGCAAGCCCACAGTGTGTATTCCCAGTGAGTATCGTTGGCCAACCAGAGAACAGCGCCTATTAAAAAGATCTAATATTGAGTTATGGTGGAGAAGCCTCTGAAGAAGCTGAGGGGTCAGGTGGGGTAAACTAATGAGCACTCTCGGGACCACACACTATGTATCTTGGCTAGGCCTAGGAAGATGCTCTGGAGATCAGAATTGGTTTAGAATCATCACTCTGTAATGTGAAACAAGCCTTCTTGATTATGTTCAATTGGAATTTGAATGTACATTGTCTTCCATATCTGAGTAGGCCTTGTTCTCTGTCTGCCATGAGAGACAATGCACTTCCTATGCAAACAATGGCCTGTGATGAAGGGTGTTTGTCAAAGAGAAAGTTAAGACTCAGGAGAATTAAAAATATTCTTCCCAGTGCAAATTTTTCTCAGGGCAAGACTTGAAATTTGCCTTTCTTGTTTGAAGCCTGGTGAGAGATATAGTCTTCTCAGAGAAGAAAACTAATCCTGTATGTTAAGTGGGAATATCTGAATGCAAATCATTTTATCACAGGTTTTAGCCACTATAAGATACATAGATCTTTATTCGATACATATTAATACTGGGAATGTGCTACAGCAGAGGGAGAAGGGACTAGCAGGACTCATCACTTAAATATGGATTGATTTTTCTGGCCAACTGAAATTAGATGTATTTTCCCCCAATCTGATCTAGTTCTGAAAGTTTTATTTTTTGACAGTGATGCTAGAAAACACCAACAGTATTCAATGGTGAATGCCTCCACGCTGCAGATTAGGCAGGAGTCTGTTTCCAGTTTTGATTCCAGGTTCTTTTATGGAATTGTCCAATATTTATCAACCACTCTCCCTAGAGCTGACTGTAATGATAAAGGATTTTAGGAAATGCCCTTTGGGCACTTCTAGATTTTTTCACTGAAGCACAGTGAAGTTCCAGAGTTCATTACTCTTTGAGACAAATTTGGATAACTCACAAGTTGTGCTATGTAATACTTTTGACACTAAATGTTTTGTCCATGCTCAGTTTACTCCTGAATCCTCCAAGTGGTTTCTATTTCTGATCAATTTGACTTTAATACCAAAAGTCTCAGTCAACTGAAACGTGAGAGCCATGCTGAACTTGTTTTCATTATTATTCATAGGGTTGTACTTGTACAGATCTTGTGCCTAAACACTTCACGCCCATATACAGAGAGACTTGCCCATCTCTCCCCACTCTGTTTCAGCCTTAGCACCAGTTTCTGATCCCTGACAAACAATCCTTTCAAATCCAGGGTTAATCCATCTTCAATGGCCTTTGATGTGAACATTTTTAAGTGGCTTAAAAAATGTATTCACTCATTCCCTCTTAGTCACCTCAGGTCAGGGTAGTTTGCTTCAATCCTGGTGTCCAGTTAGAGTGCTAGGAACTCCAGAAGGATGTGTAGACTTTTAGAAGTAATCTGTAAGTCCAGATGCCCTTCTGGCTTTTTCTGTACTATAAAAAAATCTTTTGCATATACATGTACTGATTTTTTAAATCAATTCTGACAAATCTGCAATTGCTATAGCTCAAATTATCTTAAAATAATTGTGAAAGTCATAGCCTCTTGTTCAGTTAATCCAAAGGGAATTGTTTCGATGCTTTAAAGGTGTCGTACTCCCCAGGAGTACTCTGCAGCTCCCCAGACTTTCCCCTAACAACTGCAGGTCCCACAGTGACTCAGCAGTACCCTTACACCAAGCATTCCCTACCCTACCTTTCTATTATTTACTTTATTTCCTTCCACAGTCTGGGTGAATACAACCTCATGTAGGCCAAGTTAGGTATTGACTGAGCATCAGCATTTCTTACGTGATAACCTCTCTTCGTAGCTCTACCTTGGTTATAGCTATTCAAGTTGTCCCTGACTACATGTTAGGGAAGAAGACTGTTGCTTTTGAAAGTACAGATTTTAGGTCTGTGGCCATTTCACTGAACTCACAGTGCTCACTGTGCTCACCGTAGGGATCCAGCTAGGGAATGTATGTCACAGTGTGTGAGGAGAAGTAAAATGCTAAGCAAATGCAATTCTTCTTGTTAATGTGGAGCCATAACACTTGTTCTCTAATCTAAAACATAAATCTAGCTGATGGGTATGCAGAATAGACAAGACAAAGGAATTAACATTGGCGATGCAGAAGAGGAGAAGCAAGGGAAGGAGGTCATTGCAGGCTGGGATTGTTGGGAACGTCCTTGGGCAGAAAGTGAAACAATGGATGGGACTTGAAAGATAGGAAAGGAGGGTCATGGGAGTGCCTTCCACTCTTGGAAGTGCACTTGGAACTTCACGTACCTTGTGGTACTTAATCTTCATATTGGCCCAATAAGGCAAGAAATTATCCCCATTTATCTGATGAGAAAACTGAGCATTAAAAACTAGGTAGATGCAAAGACTAAAGCAGTTTCAGATCTAGGGTTTGGCTCCATAACTGACTCCAAAGTATATTAAAAATATAAAATTTAAATATTAATCAGGAAGACAGAACTTAAGTCTTTTTCCTCTTTCTCCCTAACATTTTCATCTGCCAGTTATATAAAAGGAAACCTAGAGAGATATATACACAAATCTCCATGTGATCATTATGAGCATGAAATTCTGCAGGAAGTATCTATCTTAGTTGAGGTACAATCAGAGAAGAAGTAATAGAACCAGTAGGAGATCAATAGATCTACCTATGTACCCATGTGTACATCTGTTATATTATATGTCATTGATTTACCTAGGTATCCATTCATCCATTCTATCTATCTATCTATCTATCTATCTATCTATCATTCATCACCTACCATCATCATTTATCTACCTGGCTATTCATCTGTCTGTCTTTTTTTTTTTTTTATTTTAGAAACATAAAAGTACAAAAACCTATTGACAAACAGACACCCATTATCATAGAAAATAGTACAATCACAACTAATCTATAGACAAGGTGATATGGTCTCAACAGTTGTTGTTGCTTTATCCATTAATATCTTCGAATTGTAGATGTATGGACCCATATACAGACATACAAATTTAGTCAGACAGTTGATCCTCTCAACAACAGAAAAAAAAA
>PVLD010013619.1:0-55376 GCA_004027595.1 Dinomys branickii | reverse complement strand
AAGAGGAGCAGAAATGGAACTTTGGTGAGCACCTCTGTCCGGGGCACAGGGACTCAGCTGGCGTAGCTGTTTCAGAAATCACTGCTCTCTCTTATTTAAACACTACTACAACAGACATCATCCTCTCTATCCTCTCATTATATGTTTCAAAAAGATGAAGGAAAGTGCTAAATTCCAAAAGTGAGTGAAAGTTCTACTGATAGGAGGGGAGAGAGGGTGGGACTCACCTTGCTGTTCCACCTCTGACTTCCCTCCTGCAATAAGGCCTGCCACAAATCGAGGGCAGGTGTTACTGAGAAGGTACTGCAGTACCTCCTTAATATCTCGGTAGCAACTCAGCATCTGAGAAATGTTCTGGCCCCGACTTCCTGCTCCTGAAGATGGCTTTCCTTGGAAACTCAGGAAATCAGATCCTTGGTATGCTACATTTAAGAAGCTCTCCAAGGCCTGCCCAGCATACCAACTACATCCGGCTGTCATCTGAAATTCAAAGGGGTCTACAGTGGGCAGAAAAAAGAATCAATAGGAAAGAATGACAGAGGGAACACACACCCAATCTGGAGCCTAACAGCATGGGGTGGTGGTGCTGGGGAATGACATGGAGGCAAGAGTTGGCATGGAAATTGAGAAGGAAACTTGTAAGAAGAAATTCTGAAAATAAAGGTAAGTTGAAACACTTAATGGGAAGCATAGATGGTCAGACTGTCAGAAAGACAAGAGACTAGTCTGGAATAACTCAAACAGCAGAGATGACATCCAGGTCATGGCATCAGAACATTCAAGCCATAGAGAGAGAAAGGAGAAGATGAGGTTGTACGCAAAGGTAGGACAGATGTGCACACCCAGCTGTGATATCTGTATATGGTGGATAATGAAGCAGAAGAGGGAGTATCAGCCAAAGGGAGACAGAAAATAAAGTCAGGGAGGTGGAGAATGGTCAGAGTCTCTACATCTGCTACTGCTCTGAAGATGGTCAGTGATCTCAGACAGAACAGCATTTGGGAATACCACACTCACATTCAAGCTGAAACTGATCAGCAAAAGCTTTCACTTCCATGGGTAAGCCATGCAAGTACAACTTGCAAAGTGCCTGGAGTTTCCTCAGCTCCTCCTTGCTGAATTCTCCTTGGGACCAGGGCCGCAGAAACTGGATGGTGTCTGTGGTACTATTCCAGCGATGAGTCTGCAGATCACCCAGCCAGGCTGAGCCATAGGATTGTACCCAGCTGTGGGTCCTAAAGGAGGCAATGTGGAGTACACGGAAGATGAGAGGCTCTTCTGCTGCTGCTGGATGGTGCAATCCTAAAGCCTTGGGAGCTGAAACAGAGAGTGACTGGATGAGACAGTGTAAGGGATGGGAGAAGGGATGCTACAGCGTGAGGAGTTCAGAGTGAAGAGCAAGGAAGGGTATTGTTACAGATTGCACCTATCCCAGTACACCCTACCCCCTGGCCCAGCTTTCTTGCCTCAAAATCAGACATGGGGCTAGAATTTTATCCCTGTAAACCAGCCTGGAATGCAGACAACCTGAGCATCTACTAGAAGCATTGTTCCTTCATCCAGGTCCTCCCCAGAACTTCCCCTCCTTGTGTGCCCAACCGCAGACATCTCTCTGCCTGAGCGCTTCTTACCCACTGTGCTTTCCCCATGGCAGACAAGTCCCTTGAAGAGCAGGAAGACAAGGAGCAGCATGGAAGCCTTGATAAGGTGGCCAGGGCATGGCCTTCTGAACTCAGACATCTGCTGTGCTTCCCTCACCCACTCACGCTCTCATCTGTTCCTCTGCTGCACAGACTAACCTCTGCCCTGCACTCTTCCCTACTAGAGAAATCTCGCTGCCTCCCACAGCTGCCTTCTCCACAGGTTCTCTCATTTCCCCTCCTGTCTCCCACTAGTGGCCTCTAGATTGTCTCCCTGCTCTTAGCTACATTGTCCTGGCCTCATCTATTACACTAACTGTTGCTAAAGACTTCTAGACTTGGACAAAATCTGTCATCTGCCATTGGACGGAAATAGTGAGTTGTTCTTGACCTTCAAGAAATCAAATGCACACTTGGGTTCTCAGTCATCTCATCTGTAAAAGAAAGTGGTGCACCTTACCTGATGGTGCCCAGTAACCCTTCCCACAGTCTCCCTGCTGCTTGCCTATCTGTGGTCTTTCCCTGCTGTCTGCCACCTAAATCCTCTTAATCCCTCTTCTTGGTCCTCCTGGTTTTTCTGCTGACTGTTTGTTTGTGACAGAATCTGCTTGTGATCTTCTCACATGCTCTGCTTGGCTTCTGTGTCCCTAAGTCTCTCCTCCATCCTTTCATTCTGTTCTTTTCAAAGTCATTGTCAGAAGACAGGAGGCCTTCTCAGGATACTTGTACAATTCATAGGCAAATCTCTATGGTCCATACTGGAAAAGAAGCAACAATGACCAATTAACGTACATTATCAAATAATCCCAAAACAATGCGCCTCTTCTCAGATTCACTCGTCAAACCAGGAGTCACTGTCAAGAAGACCTAAGAGTGGGCTTGAGCTGGAAGGTGTGAACTTCTGGGAAGGCAGATTTTAACCAATGATCTAAGGGTGGTTTGTAGGAGGGATACACTTGGGTACCCACTCCTACCCACATGAGATGTGCAAGTCTAAGTGTGTGGGCTAGCTGCAGATGGGTGTGAAGAGGGAGAAAAGGCAGGTCAGATGGTTTCAAACCAGGAATGAAACTGAGGACCTCATGCTTGCCAGGCGGGTGCTGCACCACGGAACTCCATCCCCAGCCCTTGCTTGATCTGCACATATCCATTCAGCTGGCCTTTACTCAGGCCATTTAATTTCAAAAACTGATCACACTCTGAGACCTCAGAGGTAGAGAAATCCTTTGGAAGAAATAAAGCAAAATCCAAACCAAAGCCTCTGCTTTTTTTATTCAGTGGGATCACATAAAAATGACCAGAATTACTAAAAAAGGTCTGACCCAAACATCCTGTCATTGCTTCTGAATTCTGTGTTTGAAGAAAAACCTTTCCAAATTTTACACAGTAATTTCTGATTATTTACAAAAAATGGAGGAGATAAAAGCAATGTTTCATGTATCTTGTGTACTATACAGAGGGGAATATTTGGAATTCTGATGTGAGGTAGATACATTAAAATCCTTTACTCAGGTAAATTATTATTCTTCCACAAGGGAAAATATTAATCCTTATTTGAACATTCAAAACTACAAAGAATAGACCACAGGATACTTTTGTGGAACAAATTACCTGAACAAAACCAAAACTCTACTGGAATATTAAGAAATGATGCAAGACTGGTATGAATTTGTCAAAAATATTATTATCTCAGAGTAATTTAAAATTATCATGTGCCTATAAAACTGAACACATGGTTTAGTATTTAATTAAAAAATTAAATTCTCCATTTCTCAAAGTCTGAGAAGGAAGATAAAAAAATAAAGTTTCTTTTAAAGTATGCTACATTTATCAGAGGAGTGGAATATAAGCTAGTGTTAGAAAAATCAGTTAAACTATGATGCTTATAGACTAGATTTGATGAAAGCCACAAAAAGCACAGACATTAAGTTCATGTTTCTTAAACACAACACCACACAATATGTGCTTCTTGTAAAAGAACAAGTCCCAGACAACAGCAAAGGGATTCAACTGTTGATAAGGAATTTTAAAGAAATCCTTCAAAAAAATGCAGTAAATAAGATGGCTTCAAATCCACAGCCATTAATATATGCAGAAGAAAAATGATCCATCATAAAATGTCTGCAGATACTATAAATGAAAACATAAAAATATGATACTACTTAGAAAATTACTGGTTAACATTGACTTTCGTGAGTTCATCTGTTCTCAGAATGTGCTCATATGTAGTAGCACCAGAACGTCTTCCTACAAAGCAACATGCTTGTCAGTATCCCAACTGGAAAACATGCACTGAACTTGCAAGAGAAGCACAGGAAAGAAAGCTGTAATGATTTTACAGCCAGCAGAATCTCCTTTTTTCTTGCTAGAAACAAAGATCAGGTGCATCTTGAACCCAGAGAGTGGGGCTCATTTTCGGTGATAGCTTCCTGTTTCTACAGAAGGATCAGATTGATTTAATAGATTTACTGAAAGTTTTATCCGCTAAAATTAAAGCATAGAGTCTGTTACAATTTAGATCTCAATTGTCTCCCAGAATTTTCATGTGTTTGGAAGGTGATTGGTGCAAGGAGTTGCCATCCTCATCAATGGATTCCTCCACTGTTGAGTTCATAGCTGACTTGTTGCTTGGAGATGACACCAGATTAGAAGAAGGAGTTCATTGCAGGTGTCACTGGGAAGAGTATATCTCTGGCTGATCTAGGAGCCTGGAAACAGGACTGATAAACAATGATGGAGGATATGCCATACCACTTCATAAAAAATTTTAGACAGCTGGTGTTAAAACAGAAGCATGATGTATAAGAGTTTATTATAGCTTAGAATTAGATACTAGAGATTTGAGAACAAGTAAATATGCCAAGGCAGGAGAAGTTGATAACTCTAATCATGAAAGACTCTAATTATGAAAGACTGTGCATGCTGTACTGGGGGATTGGAGTTTGTTTTTAAATTGAAGTATCTTTAATATGAAAGGAATCTGGTCAAGTGATATTTACAAAAATTCTCTAAATCTTCAGTGAAAATCAACAGAGAATGCACCAGAGAATGATCACACCAAGACATCTGTAAATTTCCCATCTTCAAATTATATTTTAACTTAATAATATTAGCATCTATGTTAAATAATATTCAAATATCTTGAAGTCCAGTCATTTTGTCACTCTTTCAATCACTAAATAAATACTATTTATTGAACATTTATTTTATTTTAAACATCTTCATAATTGAAAATCCAGTACACACCTCAAACTAAGACTGGGGATGGGAATAGATGGTTTTGTTCTTCTGGAATTTACCAAAGTTTAAAATATTATATAAATTAATATTTAAATACATTAGAATAAGTGTTAAATTTACAAGTAGATACAGCTACTGCAACAAATGATACACACAGGTCAAGATGCTCACAGAGGAGTCCCAGAACTTGCTTGCAGACCTGGAGTCTAAGGGAACATGAGGAGTTAACGTGGAAAAGAGAAAAATAATACATGCAAAGTCCTAGTAAAGAAAGGGAGTATCTAGCACCCGAGGAACTGAGCAGCCCTTAGAAATGATTGAAACCCTGACTTGAGTAATTCCAATTGCTGTTCTAGAGTCAGTAGATACTGTGTGTCCCCAATTCTAACTGTAAGTCAGAGCAAGAGACAGAACAACTAAATCAAACTGAATATTTACTGTTTATTATGCTTAAAAAATATTCTGAAGCTAAATTTACAAAATTTATTAATCTAAATTCATAACTATAATAGTATGTAGTCAGGAAGTGGATAGATGATATTAAAAATGTTGTAAGGTCATTGAATTAGTAAAAGGTGGTAAAATTTTAATTTGCAGAATTTAATGTTTAGACTCATGTGGAGCATATAGAATGATCAAAACAGAATAGTAAAAATCATGAACATAACATGTTAGTAAGTAGGAAAATGGTGTAATTAAAAATACATGATGCAAAGTAAGCAGAAAATAGAAGAGAAAGGAAAAGAGAGTGAAAGGAGGGAGGAAAAGCAAGATGGTAGATGATATATGTAAACTCAACTCTATCAATAAATATATGAATATATGTCTTATATATGAATATATAAATATATGTTTTAACAAAAAAGACAAAGATGGTTTAACTGAATTAAAATAACTTACATATATTATGCCCAAGAAAGGTATACCACATGCAACTATCTCAAAAGTTTAGAGATTTTAAAGATAGAAAAAATTAAATTTCAGAAACACTAACTGAAAGAAATTGGCATGACTGTATTAATCCAAAAAATCACCTTAGTTCAAGGAAATATATTAACAGTTAGAGGAATAGATTCATCGTAAAGAAGAACGTTTCTAAACAACAGTTATGCATGTAATATGGTAACCTCTAAACTATAGAGCAAAAGATGGTGCAAAGAATATATTATACAAAGTACAGTTTTGATGGAGAAATTTTTAACATGCCTAGAATGATAAAAGAAACAAAGCAATATGTATAAAACTCACAAAACATAATCAGTAATAATGGCCTAACTGACATACTTAAAATTCTAAATCTTAACAACAGGAAAATAGTCTTTTCTAGTCACTGTGGAACACCAATTTCAAAATATCTTTGTCCTTAAAAATAGGAACAAATGTCATAAAGCATAAACTGTAAAAATATTTTTTCTAACACAATGGAATTGAGGTAAATGAATGATTTAAAATGTTACCAGAAAATTCCTCTATGTCTAGAAATTCAGAAAAGTAAAAGAACGAAAACATTAGCAGGTGGACACAAAGTAGCACAAGAACAGTACAATCAAAAGGTGAGAGAGAATTAACAATGGTTGTTGTATTACATATTGATAACTTCAAAGTATATGCTCAGGAAAACACATATAGACATACAAGATTGATCAAACAACTAATCATTAACTGTTCCTTACAATAAAGTGACAGAAGTCAGTAGTACAACCATGTTAGCCATCCTTCACATACGTATATACATACATAGTTATCCCTTTCTTCCTTTTCTCCTTCCCCTCATCCCATTTGCTCTTTACTTTTGAGCAATTTCCTTTCATACCTCCTAATTTATATTCCCACCTTCAGGTTCTTACATAGTGATACAATACTTTGCTTTCACATGCACATCTGATTTATTTCACTTATGAGTATGGTCTCTAATTGTGACCATTTGCCTATAAAAGCCTCAAGTTTGGTCCCATTGAGCCCAGCTTTTCCCCTCCTGGGTAGTTTCCCAGAAGATCTGAAAACATCCATTATCACCATGATATATGTGCACCCATGTTTATAGCCACTCAATTCGTAATAGCTAAATCATGGAAGCAACCCAAATGTCCATCCACTGAGGACTGGATAAAAGACTGTGGCATTTGTGTATAATGGAATATTACTCAGCTATAAAGAAAGAAATGGTAAGTCTTAATAAGTAATGTATCAAGAAATTGCAATTTCAAACTGTATTGAGGTGAGTCCAACAAAGACAGAGGTTTAGACTTAGCAGTAGAGTATTCATGAGTTGCTTCAAGCTCACTCACTAGCGAGGTAGGTTTCCAGAAAGCCAGACAAAGGGTATACAGCTAGTGCCATGCTTAAAATAAGTGTTAAGGTTCAGAAGCCAAATGCGAACACAGTGGTAAAGATAGTAACAGGAAAGCAATTAAAGCTCGGGGAAAGGAGAAGAGACAAAAATACTATGACCACAGAAAAAAAAGCCAAAAGTTAGTTCTTGACAATCTCAGAAAATTACTAAATTCCTGTCAAGATGAGAGAGGAAAAGAATGTAAAGGAGAAAGAGAAAAAAATGTTAATTTTGAGATGAAGAGTAAATAATGATAAATCCTATAGGCACTACTATAGTAGTGGAAATATAAAGCTTTTGACAAAATTGGGCAATTTTTATAACTTCTAGAATATAGTTTTAAAGCATAACTTACCAAAACACTCACACACACACACACACACACACACAAACATATCTGAAAATACAAATAGAATTGATTGATTTTTAATAACTGATTAAAAATTTGAAATATTTCTACTAAAATGTTTTCCAATACATAGGATTTCACAATTTAAACCTGAAAAATTACTCACAAAAGGAATATACAAACCTAGAAAGTCCCCACACTCTGAAGAATAAAAACAAAAAAAGTTTTGAAATTATTTTGTGAAGTCAAAGAATGTTGAGTACGAATACCTGGCAAGGACATAGCTAGAATTAAATGAAGATAGATAACAACACTAAACAAAATATTCGCAGATTGAATCCACATACAAAGCTTAGGAACAATATAGATAAATTAGAAACTCATAATTTTGTTTCCCCATTTGAAAATAAATGTAGTTCACCACATTAACAGAATAAAAGACATAAAACACATTGCCACCCCCAAGAAGTACAAAATATACCTGATAAGGGTAAAATCTGGGCACATTATTGGTACAATCTCAAAATATCATCACAAGTCTTTTTTGTTGATGTGTATACTGTGATATAGTGCACAACAAAATGAAACTTTGACATGATCCAAACAGTGGATATTTGATGTACTGTAAGAGCACTGACCCATGGACTGACAATTCAAGTTTCTGGACATGCTGGAACTAATTCTAACTCATAGAGATGAGACAGCTAGAGATCACAAATTATCCTCATATGACCTGTAAGAACAAAAGCAAAAACAAAGTCTAAATAAGAAGGACCAGGAAATATATATTCAGAGCAGCACTGTGCATGGGAACCAGCCACAAGTGGACAAACTGACACATAAAAGGTGACGTGTGTCTGTGCAATGGAAAATGGTGAGTGGGAGAGAAATGCTGACATAAGCTATAAAATGGACGAACCCTGAGAATATACTGCTAAGTGACGGGGACCAGGCAAGAAAAGATATATGCTATATGATATGATTATTTGGGACACATTGAATAGTACAATTCACAGAGGTGGAAAGTAGATGATCATTATCAGGCCCTAAACAAGGATGAGGGGATGAGGACTTGTTTAATGGGGAAGCAGGTTCTGCTTTGCAAGGTGGAAGGAGCTCTGGAGATGGAAGATGGCAGTGGTTGCCCCCAAAAAAGTATGAATGTACTTAAAACACTAAAGATTGGTTAAAAAATTGTAAAAATGTGTATTTTATCACAATTTTCTGAATTTTCTTTACACAAGAGATTAAAGATAACGGGAGAGGACCAGGTAAAAGATGGATACTAATGTGCTGAAATTAGGCAAAAGGCAGAAAGGGTAGGAAAATGTATGGAAAGAAATGATTACAAAAATAAAACAAACCTTACCAGCGCTGATAAAACCATAATACAAAAAACAGCAAAATGATCAAACAGGTCTGTAGTAGTGCCAAAATGACCCAGCCAACAGAGATGGAGTGTCCTGGCAATTAGGAAAGAGGACAGAAAAGGTCATGTCACATCATAGACACATATGCCCACTCCTTTCTTCCTCCAATATATATCCTTTGTCATCATCTTCTCTACCTCCCCTTAGCACCCCTAAAACCCTCTTCTTCCCATTGTCCCTCCCTCACTGCTTTCCTTCACTTAACACTAGAACAATCTCCCACCATTTCCAGGCTGAGCCCCATCTTTTCTCACCCCAGTGGAGGACGATGTCCTGCCCTCCCAGACTGCTGTGCTTCACTCGGCAAGACAGCCCAGCGGCCTCCTCCACCACCACATCCAGAGTCACTCGGAGGTACCATGTGTCATCAGCATGGGGCAGGACGGCCCCTCTCTGAGTTTCAGGCTACTCTTGCTCACCCCGCATCCACATCTCCCACACGGGCTTCGGGTAGAAGCCGGAGACATGGCACTCCAGCTGCAGATGGTGAGGTCCAGGGCTTGGCCCCTGGGACAGCCAGGCCTCAGGCTTCACTGGATCAGGAACAGACAAGCAGAGTGTCACATTACAACTCTACCAAGAGCACTTACCTCAGAAACCCCATAGCTTTGGACATTGTTTCTTCTACACTTGCAAGGTGTTGAGCAAGCCCTTCTAGTACTTTCCCATTTGGAATTAAAGGAAGTGATACAAGTGATCAGAACATGACTAACCTTGCTTCTGCAGATCTGCCTTCCCTACTTCTAGGACACCCATCAGATACCTGGGGCAAGGTTTTCCACAGTATCACAAATTCCTTTGTACTGTAAGATTAACGCACAGAACTTCTGTGCCCTGGTTCCACTTTCTGAGGCGGGCCAACATGTATTGTTCTTGAAGCTCAGGAAATTCAGGCCTCCTAAAGCTCCCCTCAAGAAGCTTACCATAGCACCTCCAGGCTGCAACGCACAGCCTGCGAAGCCCTGGATCTCAAAGAGGTCTGTGGAGAAAGAAACCAGAGAGATTATTACACAGTAAAGAAAAAGAGAGAGGTGCACCAAACTGAAATCATTACAGCACTTAAAAAGCCTCAGTAAATCAAACTGAAGAGCAGTAGGGAGAGAGAGAAGCAGAAACAGGAGAGAGACACAGGGAGACAGAGAGACAGAGGGATAAATATGGAGATTAATACAGAGATAAACACCACACTCCTGAAGGAACCACTGGGCGACCTGCAGAGGAAAGCACAGGTAGGAAAAGGTGGAAAGAATGGATGAGAAGGAAGCCACACTCTAGGTCGCAAAGACACAGTGTTGGAAAGTAAGGAGCAAGTTCCCATGAGAACAACCAGAGATTGGTGCTAAAGCAGTGCCCTTAATCTGTCAGAGGTGAGTGCAGAGGCAGCAAAAATCAGGAGTACCTGGTGAACTGTAGAGCATGAGAGGACACTGCTTTAGAAGAAGCAGTTGGGTGAAGGTGGAGGAGGTGGAAGGACAGGACATAGCAGAGGCCTGAAGCAAGAGAGTATAGAGATAATTGAGAGCCCCCTGCCCCTCAATTTTAGGAACAGGCTCACATTCCATCTGGAAATCGATGATAGGTTCCAGGACTTCTCTGATGAATCCCAAGAAGTAGACTCGAAACAGCTCCTCCGTCTCCACAATCTCTGCATTGCTGAAGTTGCCTTTAGACCAGGGCTCCAGGAATATGACAGTGCCTGAGTCACTGTCCCAACCGTGAATCTGTATATCTCCCAACCAGCCTGAGCCTCGATTTTCTACCCAGGTACCATTGAAAAAGGGTGAGATTTGGATGACATGGAAAGAAGTCAGCTCCTGGAAGGCTGTGGAGGCAGGAAGCATAAGATGGTGAAGACAAAGAAAGAAGCAGGAAGGAAAGAGAACAAGACCTGGAATCTGTAGACACTACAACACCCGACCCATGAGAGCTCCAGAGCCTCAGGCTCCAGCACCAACCTCCAGAATGGTGGAAGAGGCCTGGAGACAGGAGGGCTCAGAGCAGCGGTGCACCTGGGTAAGCACAGCCTGCCTTTGTCCAGAGCCCTGCACCAGGGCCAGCTGCTGCCAGAGTTCCCCTTACCGTCCTGAGTGTCTCCAGCTAGAAGAGAACTGCAAGCAATGCCAGTGCCAGAAGTGGCATTTCCCTGACAGAGGGGACTTCTGTCTCTCGGCTTGTGTTTGATCTCAGAGTTTAGCAGCTCTTTTTGCTCTGTACCCTGTACTGACTTCCTCTCTCCTCCAACTGGCAATCTCTTCCTCACAGAAATTTCGTATCCATAAAACCATTTGCCTCCTAACCCCTGGCATTCCCACTCCATCTCTCATTTCCCCTGTGGCCCTGACTTCCAGACTGACTCTTCCCTCCCTGGCCCCCAGTTTCTCCCCTGTCCTCAGCTCTCTTCATATGAGCTCAGAAAAGCTTTCTTTATATGAGCTTATGTGGTTTGCAAGGTCTCTCCATGTGCATGAGCCTTTATATACAGATTTAGAAGGTAAGCGAGGGATGCTCAACCCCTGCTCAGCCTCCAACCTGCTTTGCTCTGGAAGGGAGCTCAGCATTTAGACACCCACCTGGGCATCTCTCCCACCCCCGCCCTGCCCTCCCTGCCATCACATTACCCCTTTCCTCTGTTCTGTGTCTGCCCTTTCCTACTTCAGCATTGTCTGGGTTGGGATGTCCCAGATTTCTCTGTCTGGTTTTCCATTTTCATACCTTGACTTCTGTTTGAACAGGCTCTCTAGAATTTCCCACTGTGACTATAAAATCCACCACTAGGGCCTATATAAAATAAAAGATCGCAAACTCAAGGCACAAGATATCCCACAGATGAAAACCCCAGACAGCTGAAAATATGGCAAAAATACCTCTCTTGTTCTAGTTTACTTTTGACAAAAGAGTATCTTTTTAAAATAAGTGTGAGGCTACTGAACCTGAAATATTTTTAGCCTGCTTATTTAACAAATGATTTTAAACTTGCACATAGACCCAAGTAGACTGAGGGATATTTTAGTATATAGAACTGTCAGACTGAATATGACCTAGAAATGCATGAAAATGGAAAGAGATTCTTCATTAAGCCGTTTTTTAATACTGTTTCTGTGGAGCTTTTTATTGCTGTTTTTTCCATGTCTCGCTGTGAATACTTCAGGGTTTACATGGATTCTTTTCTGAATATTTTCAGCTTTCTCTATTCTCAACACCTGTATAAGCATGTTGAAAGGAACGAATACACCGTGATTATATGAGGAGGAAGGAAAGGAATGAGGAGGAGATGGAAGATAAGGAAAGTGAGATAATATGGGCACCATGAAGCTAAATACAGGTAGAATACTTTGATCCCAGCCGAACTCGATTTTGCGTTATTCAGGGTTTGGTTGTTTTTGCTTCTCATTGTATATGTGTGGGGGAGGGGGGTTCAGTACTAAAAACTGAATTTTAAACTCAGGCCTTTACACTAAGCTGTATTTCCAACCCTTTATTTACTCTTTATTTACTTTTGGAAACAATCTCTTATTAAATTGAGCAGTTACTCAAGCTGGTCTTGAATTTGTGGCCCTGTTGCTTCAGCCTTGCAGAGAGCGGGGATTATAGGTGTGCGCCACCACGCCCAGCTTCACGTTCTACAGGTTCTCCATTCTTCCTAATTGTTTTTCTCTAGGCACAAACTTCTCGGTATGATAGAATTCCAACCGTATGGCTTAGTTTTTGGTACCATGTTTTGTGGTCCTTTCAAATAATCTTTTCCAATAAATTCTAGTATTCCTATATCTTCAAGTATTTTCCCTCCTTTGTCATCTAGCAATTACATACCTTCTCGTCTTGATGGAGGCATTTGCTCCATTTTAATTGTTTTTCACCTGGAGTGAAAGACAAGAGCGTGGTTTCAAGCTTTTGCACGTGGATATCCAGTTTTCCCAGGATTATTTGATGAAAAAGTCCTCCATTTTCAAGGGTATGTTTGGGCAACTTTGTTGAGTTGGCTGTAAATGAAGTTTTATTTCTAGGATATTAATTCTGTTCCCTGGTATTATGTTCCTATCTTAATCTGTTCTCCGCCTGACAAACTTGCATTCTGCTCTTAGACCATGTTTCACAAACATTTTTGATTGTCTTTTCTGCATGTAACTCAAATACTATATATACAAAATATTTGCCAATGTTTTAGGCCTTCTTTTATATTTAAATACATAAGAACTGCTTCAGAGAGGAGTGTAATTTTTTGAAATATAAGAGGATTTTAGGAACACTTTTCCCAATGATCCATAGATTCTCCTTTCATATGTCAGGTCCTACAATTCGAAAAAGCTCATTCCACAAGATGGGAAACAAAACATCAAAATTCTAAGGGAAAGAAGAACCACAAAACCTTTTTGAAAATAATCATTTCTACCTGTTATTATGGTACAGATGACATTGTTTCCCACAATGCTTTGTTAATTCCTTTTGTTGGAGAGACTTGGGTCTCCCTCCTTTACTTTCACAAGCCTGAGTGAAAATTAGACTGTGAGCTGTCATAAAGCCCCTGAAAGACCTGACTCTAACTCACCAGGCTCCTGTCCTATCATGATGCTCATCACTTACTCCTACTCCAATTCTAAGGATTCGTAGGGAACTCACCCACATATTGCTAATTTATTACTAATTCCCTAGTGTGGGATACTCTTCCCCAGATACCCATAGCTTGTTTCTGGGACTTGTTGCAGTTATTTTCTCAAGTCCCATTTTTATGTGACTGAACGCTACACGATCTTTGGAACAGTCCTCTTGGGGATTTTGGGATCTCATTCCCTGATTCGGTTCTTAATTTTAGCACATTTCAACACCTCACATATAATATTTTACTTACTCATTGTCTGTCCCCTCAGGCCCTACACTACCACTGTGTCTTTGCAAAGTGATTATATGACCTCAAGCTTTTCTAAGCCCATCTGTCCAAATTTTAAAAAAAGAAACAAGGTGCCCAGATCAGTCTCCTTCATGATATATCGTGTGCCTTAGCCAAATCCAAGCCCACTTTTCAACTACAATACCGTGTCAGAAGTGGAATTAGAAGGCATTCAGTTATTTTCTTCAGGGTTCCCTGAAAGTCACTGAGCACAGCAGTCATCTTGCCCTTGATGGGATCTCCTCCATCTTTCCTAGCATCACAACTGTACCTTAGCACCTTGTCATACACAGAAATGTGATAACTTGAAGGAAAGAGAGAACTGAGGATGAACATCTTAATTATATCTTTTAATGACACCAGCACTTTGGAAACACATAAATTCTTGCAAATTGATGGCCTAACAGTTTGAGATTGATGTCACTAAAAGCTCTTCTGGTAGGAGACACAGAATAGTGAAAGCAATCCTAAACAACAACGGTGAAGGAGAAGGCAACACAGTCCTAATTTCAAGTTATATTACAAAGCTCCAGTGACAAGAACATCATGGTTCTGGCTCAAAAACACTCATGTAAATCAGTGAAACAGAATTGAGAACACAAAGGTAATTCCAGGCAACCTTAGCCATATAATCCTCAATAAAGGGGTCAAAAACATAGAGTGGAGGAAATATAGTCTCTTTGACAAATGGAAAATTGACTATTCATGTGCAGAAGCTGAATCCAGACCCATATCTCTCACCCTTAACTAAAACCATATAGAAATGCATCAAAAACCCAGATATGAAAACAAAAACACTGAATCTGTTGGAAGATAAAATAAGATTCTTGAAGACAATAGAAAGCAAGGACTCTCTGAACCAAACCCCAGGTGCACAAGAAATAACACCAATAATCAACCAATGGACTTATTAAAATGGAATTAATATCTGCACAGCAAAGAAAAAAAACAGTGAAAAGACAGCCTACAGAATGGGGAAAAATTTCCAACTACTCTTCAGATAGAATACTAATATCCAGAAAATGTAAAGAATTCAAAATACTTAATACCTCTGACATAAAAGACCAAATTAAAATGTGCAGTTAAAATAAATAGACAGTTCTCAAGACATAGAGATGGCCAATGGATACATGAAAAGGAAGTCACTGTCTTTACCTATTAGAGATATGAAAATCAAAACAACACTGAGATTTCATCTTACACCAGAAAATATATGGCGACCATCAAGAATTCAAATAGCAAGTAATGCTGGTGAGACTGTAGGAAAAATGGAACCCTCTACTTTGTTGGTGAGACTGTAAACTAGTAAAACCACTATGAAAATCAATATGGCAGTTCTTTAAAAAAAATAAAATACAAATTCCATTTGGTCCAGCTATCTCTTTTCTGGGCATCTTCCTGAAAGAGTTAAAAATATCATATTGTAGTGATATGTGCATGGCTATGTTTATATCAGCCCAACTCATAATAGCTCAACCTTGGACGCAAGTATATGCCCATCAACACGTGACTGGATAAAGAAGATGTAGTATATGTACTACTTATCCATAAAGAAGGATGCATTTTATTCATTCATAGGAAAATGGAGACATCATAATGCTATGTGATATAAATAAGACAGCAAAGGTTAAATACCTCATGGTTTCTCTTATGTGAAAAACCAACAGCATAAGTAATTTAAAGAGGAACATGTACAATAACTGATAGGAAACAGATGTACTTTGTAGAAATAGGAAAGGTATCTGATGATGGGGAGAGGTAGAAAGCAGAGGCAAGGAAGAGAAAGAGAGAAGGGTGAAAATATTACATGTATATGCACCAATTCCAAGCCATGAATGATTGCAAACAGGTACTAATAAAAACAAGAGCTTCTCTTTTTGTTGCTTCCTTTCTTTCTCCCATTGTATCAAAAGTATAGTTAATATAATTTCAACGTTTTAAAATTTGTGGAGACTCGTTTTGTGGCCTAGTTAAAATTATATCTATACTGGAGAATGTTTCATATGCTGATGAAGAGAATTTGTTCAACTGTTGGGTGAAATGTTCTGCACATGTCTTGTAAGTCTTGGTCTAAAGTAGTGAAGACAAACTTTTTAAAGTTTTGAATGATAACAAACAGCCAGCTGTGGCACACATATGATAGGTTCACCACCACTGGCCTAAAGTGTAATTTAACTTAAATTTTCTTTCTTTATTTTGCTGGTCTGGATTATTTTTAGGTTGATGAAAGGGACGTGTTGAATTTGTCACAATTATCATGTTGGATCACATAATTCACTTTACACATAATAATGTTTACTTTTTCAAACTAAATGGTCTTAGCATTAGGTATGCAAGCATTGAAAACTATTATAATTTCTTATTAAATTGATCTCTATATCATTGTACTGTGACATTCTTTGTGTCTTTTTAAAGGTTTTGCAGTATAGTTTAGTTGATATGAGTACAGCTACTCCTGCTTGCTTTTAGTTCCTTATAGTTGAAATCTTTCACCATCTGTTCATTTTCAGTGTGTTCTTCTGGTAAAGGGAACTCCTTGTAAATAGCATATCCTTGGATCCTGTTTGTTTTATTTATTCAGCAGGTCAATATTTTTTACCTGGCAATTTCACCCAGTTCAATCCAAGTTTATTGGTATGTAAATATTGCACAACTTTTTTATTTTAAAAATTAAAAATTGACAAAACAACAATGAAAACAACAAAAATGATACATGAACTCAGAAGAAAATGATAGAAATTTACAATTGTTGCTAAATTACATACTGCTATCTTCACAAAGTTGCTCAGTTCTTTAGACATAAGAATATAAGATTAATTCTTCCTTTCCTGTCCTTATTCCTTTTATTTCTCTTATCTAATTGCTCTGATTAATGCTTCCAGAACTATGTTGAATAGTAGTGGTGACAGTGGACATCCCTGTCTTTTTCCTGACTTTAAAGTGAAAGCTTTCCATTTTTGTCATTAGTATGATGTTGATTGTTGGTTTGTCATAGATGGCTTTGATCAGATTGAGGTAAAGGCCATCTATTTCTATTTTTTCTAGGGTTTTTAACATGAATGCATGCTGGGTTTTATCAAGCGTTTTTTCTGCATCTATTGAGATGTTCATGTGGTTTTTGTCTTTGGCTCTATTGATATGGTGTGTTACATTAATTGATTTGCGAATATTGAACCATCCCTGCATTTCTGGAATGAATCCAACCTGGTCATGGTGTATAATTTTCCTTATGATTCACTGCATTCTATTTGCTAGTATTTTATTGAGTATCTTTGCATCTATGTTCATTAGGGAGATTGGCCGATAGTTCTCTTTCTTGGTTGGGTCTTTCTCAGGTTTTGGTAGCAGTGTAATACTTGCCTCCAGAAAAGACTTAGGGAGAATTGCTTTCTTTTCAATTTCATTGAAGAGTCTGAGGAGTGTTGGCATTAAATCTTCTCTGAATGTTTTATAGAATTCTGCTGTGAATCCATCAAGGCTGGGGCTTTTCTTTGTTGGTAAGTTTTTAATGACACTTGCAATCTCATTAATTGATATTACTATTTGCAGATAACATGACCTTTACATGGTAGACCCCAAGAACTCCACAAGAAGATGTCTTGAATTAATTGAGAAATTCAGCAGAGTAGCTGGATACAAAGTCCACACAAAAATCAATAGCATTCCTATACAAAAACAACAAACAGACTCAGAGAGAAATTAGGGAAAACCTACCTTTCACAATAGCACCCAAGAAATTGAAATATTTAGGAATCAATCTAACGAAAGGGGTAAAAGATCTATTCAATGAAAACTACAGTACTCTGAAAAAAGAGACCGAAGAGGATTTCAACAAATGGAAAAACATTCCATGCTCATGGTTAGGAAGAACCAACATTGTGAAAATGACCATACTACCAAAATTATTGTACAGATTCAATGCAATTCACATTAAACTACCATTAGCATACCTCATGGCTCTAGAGAAAGCATTCCTTAAATTTATCTGGAACCAGAAGAGTCCCAGAATAGCAAAAGCAATCCTGGGCAACAAGGACAAGTCAGGTGGAATCACAATTCCTGACCTGAAATTATACTACAAAGCTACTGTAATAAAATCAACCTGGTACTGGCTCATAAACAGACCTGAGGATCAGTGGAACAGACTGGAAGATGCAGCTACAACCACAAACACACTCAGCCACAAAATACTTGACAAAGGGGCCAAACAAATCACCAGAAGAAAGATAGCCTCTTCAATAAATGGTGTTGGAAAAATTGGCTTGCCCCTTGCCAAAGACTGAGAATAGACCTAAGTCTATCACCATGCACCAAACGCAAGTCAAAATGGATCACAGATTTCAATATTAAAACAGAAACACTATATCTATTGGAAGAGAAGGTAGGTAAAAATCTGGAAGACATAGGAGTAGGCAGAGAGTTCATGAACAAAAATGAAACCACAAGGGAAACACTTCAAAGAATCAAAAACTGGAACCTCATCTTACCGAAAAGTTTTTGCACATCTGAAGAAATCACCAGTAGAGTAAAAAGATAACTCACAAATTGGGAAAAAATCCTAGCTGGCTGTCCTTCAGACAAAGGTCTTCTATCTAGAACATACAAAGCATTAAAAAACATGAACCTCTTCAAATTCAAAGACCCAATCCAGAAGTGGACATCTCAGATGAATACACACTTCTCAGATAAAGAAATACAAAGGGCAAATAAATATATGAGAAAATGTTATACATATTTAGTCATTCAAGAAATTCAAATTAAAACAACATTGAGATTTCATCTCACCCCAGTAAGATTGGCCAGCATTAAGAAATCAACCAATAACAAATGCTGGCTGGGCTGTGGAGAAATAGGAACTCTTCTGTACTGCTGGTAGGAATGCAGACTGGTGAAACCATTGTGGAGAGCAGTTTGGAGATTCTTCAGCAAACTAGGTCTAGAGGTCCCATTAAATCCAGCTATTCCCCTTCTGGGTATTTTCCCAGAAGATCTGAAAACATCATATCACTATGATATATGTGCACCCATGTTTATGGCAGCACAATTTGTAATAGCTAAATCATGGAAGCAACCCAAATGTCCATCCACTGAGGACTGGATAAAAAAAAAAACTGTGGCATTTTTTATATAATAGAATATTACTTGGCTATAAAGAAAGACAAACTTGAGGCTTTTATAGGCAAATGGTCACAATTATAGACCATACTCATAAGTGAAATAAATCAGATGTGCATGTGCAAGTAACATATTGTATCATTAGTATAAGAACCTGAAAGTGGGAATATAAAGTAGCAGGTATGAAAGAAAACTGCTCAAAAGTAAAGAGCAAATGGGATGACGGGAACGAGAAAAGGAAGAAAAGGATAACTATGTATGTATGTATGTATGTATGTATGTATGTATATGCAGGATGTCTAACATGGTTGCACTATTGACTTATGTCCCTTTATTGGAAGGAACGGTTGATGATTAGTTGTTTGATCAATCTTGTATGTCTATATGTGTTTTCCTGAGCATACACTTTGAAGTTATCAATATGTAATACAACAACCATTGTTAATTCCCTGTCACCTGTAATTCAGTTTTGATTGTACTGATCTTGTGCTACTTTGTATCTGTTTGTTAAAGTTTTCATTCTTTTACTTTTAAAATTGAAAAAGAATGTAAGATTGATCAAATAATCAAAGGCAATAACAAAAAATAATAATAATTTCTAAAAGTATTGGAAAGTACACTTTTTTAAGTTTTGCAAGTTTCCCTTTTGTTTTGAATATCCTACATTCTTCCTCTTTTACTACTTATTTTCATTATTTGGGGTTTTTTTCTGAAATAAGCTTGATTCTTTTCTCTTTTTGTGCATCTTCTTTTCTACTGTGCTTTATATATTTGTGTATTTTCATGTTGATAGTTTCATTTTGCTTCTAGGATAGTGCTCCCTTAAATTTTTGTAAAACTAGTCTGGTAACAATGAGTTCCTTCAATTTTTGCTTATTTTGGAAGTTGTTTATTTCTCCATTTCTGGAAGATAGACTTTCTTGGTACATCATTTTTGTTTGAAATTGAATATGTCATATCCTTTCCTCCTACCCTGTAAAGTGTCTGCTGAGAAATCTGAAATTAGGCGATCTAATGGAGATTCATTAAATGTGAACTGACGCTTTTCCATTGCTGTTTTTGGAATTCTATCCTTGTCTTGAACTTTCCACAGGTTAACTATAATTGATGAGAATCTTAGCTGGTCAAAATTGTTTGGGGTTCTTTGCTCCTCTTCTACCCCTATGTTTATATCTTTCTCAAGATTAGTGAAGTTTTTACCTATCATTTCAGTGAACCAGTTTTCTGTGTGTTTTACCTTCTCTCATCTCTCAAACACAACTCTGCTCTTCTCTGGGGCTGCCAAGCAGTGACACTCTTAGATCCTCTGTTGCCAAAGCTGGGAAATTCACTGGAAGCACATTACAAAATGTGACCTTAGACACATCAATTTTCCTGTGTAAGAAAATAATTGGGGAAGGATTGCATGAAATTGATTTTAAAGAATATTTGTGTGCATATGCATAAATGTAAGAGATCTTTTATCTGTTGCCATTTCTTCAAAGAATTCAAATACACTTTTTGTTTCTCTTTTCACATTTCAGTGAAAGATGAGAAGTTCCTGAGTAAGCAGTTATTTTCATGTTTATGTGTGTTCACATTCCATTTTCATTTCACATTTATTCACATTCATTTCCTTCTTCACCTTTGTAAAAGTTTGTTTGATAAATCAACCCAAATATAATTAATGTAGGCAAAGTAGTGTTTCTGTATATACACATATTATAAAATGATCACCACCCTCCAGCTAACTAATACCTCTCATATCTGTCCCATGTATCACCTCACATATTTGCCTTTTTTCTCAGGTAAGAACATTTAAGATCTACATACTTAGCAATTATCAAATGTATAATACAATGCTGTTAACAATGGTTACATTGATGTACATTTCCAAAACTTCTCTTGAACAACTGAAACTTGTATATTTTGACCAATAGCACACTTCCCCTCCTAGCTCCAGGAAAGCACCACTCTACACTCTTTCTTTGAATGTGGCTATTCTAAATCCCATATGTAAGTGACATCCTTCAGTCTGTCTACACTTGACAATCTGTATTTCACTTGACTTTTTAAAACTGCTATGCATATACAAAAGAGACTACTATTACAGTGTTAAAAAGCAGGAATATCTGTCACTTGTGACAACATAGATATCAACTAACTTTATTGACTCTAATGTAACATTGGAATTTTATTTCTGTGCTGGAAGACTACATTATTTAGATGAAACTATCTTGCTGAGTATAGATAGTAGTAGATTTTAAAAATGAAATTTCTCTGAAGATATCTGAAAGGTATCAACACAGAGAAGAATTAAAAGGCCCTGATCCAGGGAAAGAAGGAAGCTCTGCAAACTGAGCTCAACCTCTAACCATCTGCCTTTTCCTGCAAGCATCTGTGAATTCCAAAGGGAGGGTTGAGATGATGGAGGCAGAGAAGAACAGTGCACAGAGCCATGGGGTGGAAGAGGTAAAAATTAGAAGATGGGTCCTGCACAGAAAAAGAGATTCTGATGAGCATTAAAAGCTTCAGGCAGTAATTCTAAAACCCTTAGCTCCTGGAATCCCTATTGGTTAACCTGTCAGAGGTGAGCGGCCAAACTGCAACCCAGAACTCACTTCTTTATTGCTAAGTAACAATGAGGCAAGTAAACGTGAATGCTGAGGCTTTAGTTTAGCAAAACAACTCCTACATTACTATGTCCTGTCTTAAAAGAAACACAAATAACGTAGATAACATGCCATAGATTTGGCACCACTGCCAATAAAATGAACCAAAAGTAGGAGAGAGAGAGAGAAAGGAAGAGAGAGAGAGAGTAGACCTTATAAGTGATGAGACCCTTGTGTGAATACTTGTAATTCCTGTAAGAGCTCCACAGGGATTGTTGGTTCCTAACCTTAACTACAAAGCAGAGAAAGAGAAAGAACAAGTAAATCAAAGGGACTATTTATAGTATTTACGCTTTATTTTGTAGGCTGAGTACATGTATGCTATAAATTTAAATATATAACAACCATAGCACAGAGGCAGGAATTGGAAAATTGATAGTAAAATGTCCTAAGTTCACCAAATTAGCAGAAAATGGTAAAGTATTAATTTATCATAGAATTTAATGCTTAGGATCATGTTGTAGTTTATAGGATGACCATGAATAGAATACTAAAAGATGATGAAGTCAACAAGTTAATAAATGGGGAAATGGTGTCATCAAAAATATGTGATCCAGAGTAGACAGGAAATTGGATAGAGGGAAAGAAGGGCAGCAATAGCAAGACGGTAAATGTAAGCCAAACTATATCATTTTAAGTATATTAAAATGAATACTCTCATTACTTAACAAATAAAACTTGCAAACTGAATAGAAAACAACTTTCTTACATGAGAGTCCAGATTACTATCACACATGTAACTAAATAGAGGCTTAGAAATTAAAAAGGTGGAAAAAGATAAACTGAGAAAACACTAATCTAAGGATCTTGCCAGGCTACACTAAATTCCAATAAAGGAAGGTTACTGGCAAGAAAACTTTATTACAGAAAACGTGCATTACTAGGAAGATGTAACATTTCTAAACACTTATGCATGTAATAGGATATTTTCTAAACTATGAGGAAAGAGTAGTAGCAAAAAAAGGAGATATTTTATAATGAAGTCAGTGGAGAATTTTTCTAATGTATAAATGCAAATTACTATAAAAGCAAACACCTACAAATGTATAAATTTTGAATAACATAATTAACAAAAATGACCTAATTGCCTAACTGATATATTTAGGCTTTAACTTCTTGTCACTAGAAAATATGTATTCTTTTCAAGTGAATATAGAAAATTTGTTTTGAAACTGATGTTTTTCTATAAATGAGAAACAAATGTTAAGAGACTAGATCTATAGAAACTAGTTTTTTTGGCACAATGGGATGAAGCTAAATCTGTGCTTTAAAATGTAACTAGAAAATTCCTCCATCTCCAAAACTTCAGAGGTAATAGTTCTAAATAACTAAACTGTCAGGAAATGACCATTAGAAAATGCATTGAATACAGAAAGGCAATCCACCAATGCAATGGTTCGTGTCTTGTGTCAATTTAGGAAGCGTAGAAGCTTAACGTAACTGAGCAGTTCTACCTTCTCGGATATAAAGGACATGCCCTTAGGTCTGATATGTGTAAGTAATTTAGCAGGGGCTAGGGTCCTTGCTTTCTAAACCTCCTCAGCCTGTACAAGAGGAGGGCACGGAGATGGTGTGGGTGTAAAGGAGCCCCGCCCCAGGGTGGGTAGGCTGCACACAATAAAAGGGAAAAGAGAAAGAACTGATTGCTGGTTCTTTGGGGAGGAACTCCAGTCTTTGACTTCAGCTTGGTAGTCATCTCCTGGCTTCTGATGTAGACTGGCTTCAGCCTGGGACTCTTCAGCCCTCTGGTGTAGACTCTTTGGCTTTCTTTGTAGATTCCTCAGCATCCCATTGCAGACACATTGCCCTCCTGATATGGACTTGCACAGACACTGCCATGATCTCCAGACCTTGGAATGGACACTTCAGCCACCAGTATGCAGACACCCTTTGCATACTTCCTCATCCAAGTCTGTGGCTGATCAAGCTAAACTTGTAGTTTCTTATACATTTGTATATCTTGTGTTATACCTGCTTCTGTAGTAAGCCCTGACTCATACAACCACAGAAAGCTTTCTGACATGCAACTAAACCCATACCTAAAGAGAAAGTTTAGGCTTTAAGGCACATACATGGAATTATTGGTCAAATTAGAACCATGGAAGCAAAGTAGACACAAAGAAATTAGAAGTAAGAAGATAATAAACAAAATAATATGAGCATAGAAAAATCCAACAAACCTACCATACAAAGATAACAGAGGAAAAAGTATAAACAGTAGAAAGAGATTAAATGCTCATTTTCAGGTAAAAAAATTTATAACTAAAAATTTTATAGGCATTAATATATTAAAAAGAAAATAAAAGCACAGGGTTGACAATAAATTTTGTGATTTGGATATCTACAAAACACTTGAAAAGCACAATTTATCAAAGTTGACATGCACACAAAATAATCTGAAAACACACTAACAATAGAATTAAATTTATTTTTAGAAAAATGGCCACAAAATTTAACAGTTCTCTACAAAAAAATATATTACCAACACATGAATCATCACAATTGAACTCTACTAATCTTTTCAAAAGAAATGCACACACACACAATCTGCCCATCACTCAAAATAATAAAACAGAAGAAACTTTCCAAAATGTTTTATCAAATAACAATATCTTTAATACTAATACCTGACAAGGGCATTATTAAAATGAATGAGTATATATGTGTAATCCTGCACAAAATATTCACAGGCTGAATCCAAATACATATATTATGAACAAGAATGGTATAGTCGAGAAACAACATTTTTATTGCCATGTGAAAATAACAAAGTGTGACTCACAATACTAACACAACGAAAAATACACAAAACACTTTGTTACTTCAAACACTTAATAAATGATCAAATGGGGATGGATTCTGATATTGATGGTGTATGAAAATTAATTTCTAGTTCTTTGCTTTTTGCTAGTATACAAGTTATTTTACAATCTTGGAACTGTGACTTGATTAAAAATATTAGTTATTTGAAAAAATATACAAGAACAATGATACCTAGGCTGATAATGCAAGTTTCTGGGCCCCTCAGTAGTAATTCCACTCTGAAATGACACAGTGACAGCTTACAAGACGGTCTCATAAGATCTATAAAAACATAAGCACAAAAGAGGTCTAATAAGAGATTTGGGTACATTCATATTTCTAGCAGCGTTACTCACACCAGACTAAAGTGAAAGCAGCACAAGGGTCTTTAAATGGATGAGTGGATACACAAAGTTGTATCCACTCTAAGTGTAGGCAATGGAACATCATCCAGCCAAAAGGGATGGAAATTCTGACATAAACTTCATCATAAATGAGGTTCGAGGATGTACTACTAAGTGAAAGAGACCAGCCAAAAAAAGAGACAAATGTTGAATGATTCTTCTTATATGAGGCTTCTTGAATAGTCAGGTAGACAGAGATAAAAACTAGGACGACCACTAATAGAGTGAGGAATGAAGGGAATGTGGAGATGTTTAATTGGAAGGGTTTGTTTTGCAAGATAAAAGGGCTTCTCAAGATAGAAGACAATAATATTGCCCCCAAAATGTACATGATCAGTTGGAAAAAAGTTCCGTTTTATGTTATATGTACAGTTATCACCTTTACACAAAATGATTAAAGACAAAAGGAAGAGACTTTTGGAAAGATGGAAGTGAATATGCTGTTGGAAAGGTAGAAAGCGTGGTCAGCTAGATAAAGAAAAAACCTTTTAAAAAATAGGAAATTGCTTGTGCTTGAAAAACCATAAGGCCAAGCACACCAAAATCATCAAGCAGGGCAGTATTATTGCCAAAATGATCCAGCCAATGGAGATAGGATGTCCTGCCAACAGGGAAAGAAGACACATGTATTACTTCATAACCTATACCTCAAACCCTGGACTTCATTTCCCTGGCCATACATTTATCTCTATGTTAACCTCTCTGCCTCTGTATGTGTGTGTCTCTCTCTCTGTGTCCCTGTTTCTCTCTCCCTCCCTCCCTCTCTCTCTTTCTCTGCTTCTCTCTCTCCCCTACTAGCACATAACCTACCCTATCTTTACCCTCATTTCCAGCCAGAGCCCCATCTTTTCTCACCCCAGTGGAGGACGATGTCCTGCCCTCCCAGACTGCTGTGCTTCACTCGGCAAGACAACCCAGAGGCCTCCTCTGCCGCCACATCCAGGGTCACTTGGAGATACCATGTGTCATCGGCATTGGGCAGGATGTCCCCTCTCTGAGTTTCAGGCTGCTCCTTCTCACCCCACATCCACATCACCCACACGGGCTTCGGGTGGAACCCAGAGTCATGACACACCAGCTGCAGACAGCCAGGTCCAGGGCTGGGTCCCTGGGACAGCCAGGCCTCAGGCTTCACTGGGGCAGGAATAGGCTAGGTAAGTGTCAAATTGTGACTGTAACCCACACCATGTAACTCTGACCCCTCCAGTCTTTGGGAATAGAGAACATTGTTGAGGAAACACCTCTGGTATCTTTCTACTCTTGGAATTAAAGTGAAGCAGAGTAAAACAGAGCAGGACTAACCTTGTTGCTCTAGATCTGCCTTCCCTGCTTCAAGGATGCTCAAGAGATATTGAGGGCAAAGGTCTATAAGGAGCTTATCTATAATGTCACAGATAGCTTTGTACTGAGAGAGGAATATGCAGAACATCTGTGCCCTGGTGCCACCCTCTGGGGCAGGTCAACATGAATGATTTGTGATGGTCAGGAAATCCAGTCCTCCTAAAGCTCCCTTCAAGAAGCTTACAGTGGCACTCCCAGAATGCAGTTCACAGCCTGCGATGCCCTGGATCTCAAAGGGGTCTGTGGAGAAGGCAAACAGAATGATGTTATTAAACAGCAAACAAGAAATAAAGGAATGTGGAAGGACCCCAAAATGTCAGATTTGACTGAGGACAAGAGTCAGGGATAAAATAATTATAGTACTTGGAGAGTTTCAGAAAGAGGAGCACTGGGGAGAGGTACACTTGATGGGGAAGGGGACTGTGGTAAAGAATATGGTTCTAAGATAGGAAAGGAGAGGCACAAGCTGAAGAAAATGCAATGGAGCAGCCGATACACCGTTCTGTAGGGAACCCAAGTGTCACACAGAGAAGAAGCCTTCGGGAGGAGAGTGCTGAAAGGATGGATGAAAGAAGGAAGCTCCACTTTAGGTCACTAAGGCCCAGGGTAAGAAAATGAGTAACTTTCACAAGACCCAAATCTTCTGCTGAAGTCATAAAGTGTACTCTTCATTTATTAGAGAAGAGTGCAGAGCAGTAAGAGTTGGGAGTATGTTTTCAGGGGCTGAGTCCAGGTGGTCTAGTCAAATGTGTGCATGCAGTTAGGTGAAGCTGGGAAGAGGCAAGAAAGATTAGAGGGAGTGTTGCCCTGAACCAAGAGAGAAAGCCACTGAGAATGCCCCCCATGTCCGAGAACTGGACTCACATTGCACCTCGAATTCACTTGCAAGTTCTTGCACTTCCGAGATGAATCCAATGAAGTAGACTTGGAATAGCACCTCCAGGCCAGATAGCACTTCACTGCTGAGGTTGCCCTTAGACCAGGGCTTCAGGAACACTGCAGTTCCCAAGTCATTGGCCCAGCTCTGAAGCTGCAAGTCACCCAGCCAGCCTGATCCTTGATATTGTGCCCAGGTGCTGTTGGCAAAGGATGTGATTTGGTTGACGTGGAAAGTGGTTGCAGCCTGGAAGTCTATGGAGAAAAGGAGGATAACATGGTAACCCTCAATCTCAGGAGCACAATTCATAATTGCTAAATCTTGAAAGCAGCCTATATGTCCACCAAGAGAGGAACAAACTTAGAAAACATAGTATTTACACATAACAATAAGAGTCTGCTGTAAAGAAGCATAAACAGGTGATCTGTGTGAAAATGAACACACCTTGAGATCATGATATTTAAATAAATCAGGCACAGGAGCTTAAGTAGTGCATGGTTTCTCTTATATGAAAGCCAAATTATAAATAAAAACAAAATAAAAAGTAGATAGTGGGAAGTAGGGAGGTAGGTCTTAACTAGAAAGGTGATCAAAGGACAGAAGGAAGTAGGAAGAATAGGGAAAGGGTAGGAAAACAGAAACTAGGGTGGGTTATGTACATGAACCAACTCCACAAAGAATGCAAACATTAGATCCTACAGATAAGTACTAATAAGACTAAAGTTTAAAACAATAATAAGAAGAACAATAAGAATAATAGCAATAATAATAATGATTTTTAAAAAAAAGAAAAACAAGAGGAAAAGTGAAAGCATGTACAGAAAACAAAAACCCAGAGTCTGTAGAACCCAAAAAGCTTGACCCAACTGAGAGCACCTGTGCCTCAGGCTCCAACACCAACCTCCAGAATGGTGGAAGAGGCCTGGAGACAGGAGGGCTCAGAGCAGCGGTGCACCTGGGTAAGCGCAGCCTGCCTTTGTGCAGAGCCCTGCACCAGGGCCAGCTGCTGCCAGAGCTCCCCTTACCGTCCTGAGTGTCTCCAGCTAGAAGAGAACTGCAAGCAATCCCAGTGCCAGAAGTGGCATTTCCCTGACAGAGGGGACTTCTGTCTCTCGGCTTGTGTTTGATCTCAGAGTTTTGCAGCTCTTTTTGCTCTGTACCCTGTACTGACTTCCTCTCTCCTCCAACTGGCAATCTCTTCCTCACAGGAATTTCGTATCCGTGAAAACATTTGTCTCCCACCTCCTGGCATTCCCACTCCATCTCTCATTTCCCCTGTGGCCCTGACTCCAGACTGACTCTTCCCAGTTTCTCTCCCTGTCCTCAGCTTTCCACATATGAGCTCAGAAAAGTCCCTATGTGGTTGGAAAGGTCCCTCCACTTGCATGAGCCTGCACTTACAGACCTGGAAAATGAGAGAGGGACGCTGACCCCTGCTCAGCTTCCAATGTTCTTTTACCTCGGAAGATATTCACCATTTGTTTACTCAACTCGGCCCCTCTCCCTCCCCGTCCCGTCCTCTCTGCCATCACATTACCCATTCCCAATGTTCTGTGTCTCCCTTTTCCTATTTGATCCCTTGTGTCCGGTCTCACTAATTTATTTCCAGTTATAGCTGCTCATGTCTTGACTTCTACTTTAACAAACTCTTCAGAGTTTGCCATTGTGACTGTAAAACTCAGCCAGATTAAAAGTCTAGGGATAAAAAGCAATAGACATTATGTAGATCAAAGGAGCCAACATCTGTAAGTATGAAGAAACAAATCTCTCTTAGTTTACTTTTCTTAATTCACAAAACAGATCACAAAAAATGAATATTCCTTCACTCATACTGAAAGATTGCTTAATGTATAAAAGTAATTAAAACCTAAATTCAAACACAGTAGGGCAAATATATAGAACCATCAGACTACTACTAAACAAAAAACTCAGTGAATGGGAGACATTCTCTATTGTGATATATCTTAAGAATTTTCTGTGGTCTTTTGGTTTTTTGTTTGCATGGGTGTGGTGCTAGGGAATGAACCCTGGGCCTTTAGAGTGAGCTACACCCACAGCCCTTGCTGTGTTTTAGTACTATTTTATTTCAGAGAGGGTCTCACTGAGTTACTCAGGTAAGACTTGAACTCTCAGTCTGCCTGTCTCAGCCTTCCAAAGTGCTGAGATTATAGGCATGCAGCACTGTGGCCCAACCAGTGCCTTAAAGCCTGGGGGTTAGATAAATTCTTTTTTCTAAGTTTCCATTTTTCTTTGTCCTCAGCCAGTACATGCGAAGCAGCCACTACACCATATTTCAGGAAAGAGAAGATGGAAGAGAAAGCTTTCAGTGACAACACAGACACCCTGAGGCCAAGTGCAGCTAGCACCCTTGTTTCCCTCTGAACTAGATCTGTGTCATTCAGATGCTAATTGTGGCTGGCTGTGACTGCTCTTAAGAAATGTCTGTTCAGATCATTTGTCCTTTTTGATTAGATTACCATTTTTGTTGAATTCTTGCATTTCTTCTATTTTTACACTTTTATTTTAAAAGTAAAAGAACAAAAACATATTAACAAACAGACACAAAGTAGCATAAGAATAGTACAATCAAAACTGAGTTACAGACAAGGTGACAGGGAATCAACAATGGTTGTTGCATTACATATTAATAACTTCGAAGTGTATACTCAGGAAAACAGATATAGACATGCAAAATTGATCAAACAAATAATCATCAACTATTCCTTACAATAAAGTGACCTAAGTCAGTAGTACCGCTATGTTAGATATGCTGCATATACATACATACTTACATACATAGATAATTATCCCTTCCTTCCTTTTTCATTTTTTTATATAATTTTTCTTTTTTTTAAAGTGTGAAAGAAAAAGAACTACATCAACAAAAAAAAGTGGAAAGCATTAACAAAGAGACATAAAGTAGCACAATAACAGTATAATCAAAATTGAATTATAGGGGCTGGGGATATAGCTCAGTGGAATAAGCGCCTGCCTAGCAAGCGCAGGGTCCTGAATTCTATCCCCAGTACCGCCCAAAAAAAAAAAAAAAAAAAATTGAATAATAGACAAAGGAACAGGAAACCAACAATAGATGTTGCATTACATATTGATAACTTCAAAGTGTATGCTCAGGAAAATACATATAAACATACAAGATTGATCAAACAACCAGTCATCAACTATTCCTTACCATTAAGTGACATAAGACAATAGTAGAACCATGTTAGCCATCCTGTACATATGTATATACATACATACATACATTTTTGCCTCTTTCTTTTCTCCTTTCCCTCATGCCATCTGTTCTTTACTTTTGAACAGATTTCCTTCATGTCTCTTAGTTTATATTCCCACCCTCAGGTTCTTACACCAGTGACACAATATGTTGCTTGCACATGTACCTCTGATTTATTTCACTTATGAGTTTGCATTTCTTCTAGAATCAGAACATTAATCCTTTGAGAGATGAGTAGTTGGGGAAAGATTTTCCCACTGTGTAGCTTGTCTCTTCACCCTCCTGACTGTTACATTTTCTATGCAAAAATTTCTCAGTGATAGAACATAATATGTCTAGTTTAGCTTTGTGCCTTTGGGGCCTACCCAAAAAACTGTGCCTATAAGGATGCTTTGAAGTCTTCCCCTCTCTTTTTACTTCTTTCATACTTGAGTGCTTAACTTACATATCTTTTTCTTCCACTTTAATGGATTTTTACATAGGGTGAGAGATGAGGGTCCAGTTTCAATCTTTTCCATGCCATATACTCAGTTTTTTCACAGTTTACTTAAAGGATACAGTTTTTCAAATGTATGTTTTGGGTGCCTTTATTGCAAATCAGATAGCTGAAGATGAAATTTTTTTTCTGAGATCTCTATTCTACTCCACTGTAGTGTGTCCTTGTCTTAAACTGATCTTGCCTAGTAGACTAATAATATGTGTTATGCATTTGGTTTGAATTTCACTTATATAAAAGGTTTGCTACTCTTTTAGTTCATGTTTCACATTTGAAGGAAATGCTGAATAAGAATTGCTATAGAGAGAAATATAATGTACTTGAAAGATAAAGATACTCTTACAGCTATTTTCTTCAATGATTAATAGATTCTCTTCTGACATCTGATACTTCCTTTCCAGAGAAGATTATTTCATACAGTGGTGAAGAAAATCTCACAAATGTAAGGGACAGATGTAAACCTTAATATTTCTTTTAAAATTTTGTTTTATTTCTATGTATTGTTACACTAAATAATATTAATTTTAATAATATTAAATTTCTAATATTTAATAATATTAATTTATAATATTTATAATTATAATTTATAATGTGTAATAATATTATAATTTATAATATTTGTAATAATTTGTAACTGATCTGCATGTATAGAAAATATAAAATTAGTAAAGTATTAGTCTCTATTTCTGGAAATACATATTCCACACTATTAACTGAAGTATTGTTTATGCAAGATTATCAATGGGGTACAGTTCTCCAAATATCAAAGTACATATCTCTTAGCAATATTCCCAAACTCCATTACCTCACAGATAGGCTCTACTTTTTGAACAACAGGTACAGATAACAATGGTTATCGCTCATATGAACTTTATATGTTTTATCATGCACCTTTTATTTTAGACAAAACACCAATGTTCAGTATATTCCATGTGCTATAGGTTCACTTGCAAGAACAAATCTTCTGAACATACTGGTGACACTTAAGAAATGTGCAAGCTTACCAAGTAGACTCAGACTTCTACACAACAGTGTAACATACAAGTGACAGTGATGCGACAGCAACAACAGAGAGGCAGCACAGGCTCCAAGATGTGAGACACATCCACATGATAACTGAAGCACCTGTGCACATCACAGGAAGCAAACTTCACACCTTGCTTTGACAGTCAGCTTCCTGTTACTGTAACAAAACGCCTGAGCTAGTCAACTTTTATCATTAAATACCTCATTACTACTCAAAATTCACCAATTGTTACATGAATTGTTTATTTTACAACTCCTTAAATGAGAATAAAAATAAGACCTAGATATTGAAATCAGTTGCTATTTCTTGTGAATCTGTCCAGTTCACAGGGTTATCCTCTCATTTTATTCTAAAACTTATTGTTGGAGAAACTGCTTCATTCTTCTTGTAAAATTGTTCACAGTCTAAATTTTGCTAATCACATAAACAACTTGGCATGACCCTTGACCTCTTCATTTACTATATATTGAATTATATTTGTGATCTGATCACACACAGATTTGACTGTACTATGTATGTCTCGCAAGAACTGCATAGTGTTTTGTGGTCTTCATTCATAACATTTTTACTTATTTCATCCTTGAAAAAAATCACTGAAAATGGTATAAAAGGCTGGGCATGGTGGAGCACGCCTGTAACCCAGCACTTGGGAGGTTGAGGCAGGAGGATTGCTGTGATTTCAAGGCCAGCCAGGGCTATATAATGAATTCAAGACCAGTGTAAACTACAAAACAAAATCCTGTCTCAAAAGAGGAGCAGAAAAACCAAAATGGTATAACCAGAGAAATATACTAAACACCACAGAAATGTATTCATAAAAGTGGTAAAAAAGGTAATAAATACATTTCACAACAATAAAAATATGAATACCAAAAATGTTTAGATTAAACAGGTGCATGGAAACATTTTAAAATACATAAATAACTAGACTCTATGTCCTAGAAATAAAAATTGCTGTTATTAAAATATTGGAACTTATATAAAATAGTGCATTTGTTACATTAAAAAAGTTTCATATTTTAAATGTTTTCGAAATACTTAACAAGTAAGGTGGACTCTGGCCCCTTTGATATTTTGCATTTCTGCAGTTGTCTTCAGTGTCTGCCCTAATTAAAACCAGCTACTTTTTCACACTTGTTCCTGCATCCACTCTGATGCAGCACCTGTACTCTGAAGAACAATCCCTGCTCTGGAGGAGAATAGACAGAAAACATTAAATAACTTGATAGTGGCGTTATAAGATTGCCGTTGCACTGTGGACCCTCCCAAAGCACATCAGAGGCTTTGGGGTGTCCCAGAACCACACCAAATGAATAAATGGCCTCAGGGTACAAAAGAAGTAACATACATTTGCTGTTTATTTGTTAGACTATTTCCAAAAAGACATATCCTCCCCAATAACTATTTCCTCACCTTGAGTTTATCAAAGAATATGAGCTTTGTTCTTCCCATTTATGTGGCAACTCTCCAGGAAATGGTTTACATGACATTCTCCACAGGTGACCAAAGGTTTATTTGCATAATTCTGCACTTGTGGATTCCAAAGTGTCTGAATGGCCTGCATCAATGACAGTCATTGCTTATATTGAGGCAAAACTGCCCTGTCAGTAGCAGTGGGTCCTTCCTAGGGCAGCTGCTCCCCAGATCTTTCTGACGAGTCTCCTTTCTTGAGCACCCAACACCTGATGTGACAGGTTGTTCCAGATTCCTCTGGACACTTCCTGCCCCACAGTGGTTATTGCCATGTCTCTACATACCTCTGACCTCTATAAGTGGGATAAGAGCAGTTGGAAATCCACATCTGAGCGCTAGCAAGGCTTGATTTCTAGGCCATTTACTGAGGAAAAGCTAAAAGCACAGCAAATGGTCAAACATTGAGAAAACACCCTGGTGTCTGCTTTTGTTCTTTAAGGACAAATGTAATTATGAGCTCATAGTTACACTTTCAGTTCAGGTTCAGACTCATGGCGTCTTACTCCTGTATCTCACATCTACTTCTCTTTTCTCCAACAAAAATATTCCATTACCCAGTGAATCCACAGAGTCAGATATTCACCTCATCCCTCACTCCACTAATATCCAAATGACAGTTTTAGAGCAGAAGTACAGACATTATCACCAGCAACGACTACTGAAAACCATTCAGATTTTTTTAACTAGACATATGTTCCCCTAGATATCTCAAGCAAGGTTGTTCTACTGTAAATTCATTTCAAATAGTTCATCCCTTTGTGCTGTCACAAGATCAGTGAGTGGTTCTTCTCAGCTTGTATTTTGCTTTCAAATTTTAAGAACTGACATCTGTTTGATTTGAATTTTATAAAAAATATTTACTTCACAGGATACCCAGAATGCCAGAGTACAAAGCACAGAATATCTTTTCCACAAAACCCGGAGGTCATACTGAATAAATTGCTCGAGGTGAAACACGTTCAGTATCTGAAAATTAACAGAGTATACAACAGATGGAGCACCATTCATTCAAAAGCTGAGCCTCTAAGCACAAGTAAGCATTGCGGGTAAGGTGGCACATGCCTGAAATGCTAGCACTCATCACAGAGAAGGCTGAAGCAGGAAGATCAAAAGAAGAGTACGGGGTGTGACAATGTAACGGGGCACCGCTCCAACCCTTCCCTGGTTATACAGTGAAGTTGGGTGGAGATCACTGCTCATGCTGCCACCAGAAGCGAAGAGCCATTTAAAAACTCCATAGAACAACCCTATGTGCAGAAACATTGCAAAAAATAGTAGCCATTGGTGGGGCAGGGGAAAGGAATTTTACAGAGGCTGCGATACTGGCCGAGGCAAAGAACAATCAGACAGAATTTACCAAAGACGTCCGCAAAATGGAACAGGCATGGTGGACTTTGATAAACTCCCACTTATTCCAGAGGTTTGGAAAGCTAACACACACTAAACAGAGAACCAGGGTTACCTTTACCTGTCCTGGTTACATACAACGCCCTACACAAAAGGAAGTGCATGCCAGCACATATATGTGAACTGCTGAGGGGTATACTACACCCTCACCCACTCCGGTCTTGTCAGCACCATGCAGAAGCCTTAGCAGCTTAAGGTGTCAGGCACAGCCCTTGATTCCTCACTGCCTGCCTCCTGTTAATCTGCACTGGCATGGGAGTGGCCCTGAGGAAGCTGGGGTTAGTAACTGAAACAAGAGGTAAGAAGGAGAAGGTATGGTAAACGGTGAAAGGTGGGAGGGAACAACGATGTGTTAAAAAATAGTACAGCTAAGCAGCAGCGTTCATGACTACACATTAGTCAGACTTTACAAAACTCATCCAAGCAGGTAACTAAACAGAAACATACACACACAAAAAACATAAAAAGCAGCACAAAACAACAAGAGGCTTTGCTTGAAGACTCTCATACAGGATCCAAACCAAATATTCATCAAAGAGCAGGTGGATGAAAAGAGTAATAGATCCATGTATATGGTTCTGGGTAGTAGGAAAAAAAGTGAACAGGTGACTGCTATGTTCAGCAACATGGATCACTTATAACTGTCTCTGTGTGGGAAACAAGCCAAGCACAAACCAATCCTCATCTTAAGAAGTTCATATAAAGTGCAAATTTAAATTAAGCGGCTTAAAGCAGTCCACCAGTTATAATATGCCAGCTTCAGTGTAGTTTTGATGAAAATTGGATATGAGGTGTACATTACTGTGGTCTTGTTGATAATGGATACATATAATATGTATGTGTGTGTATATATATATATATATATATGAAACTGTACTTTCAAATCTATGCATTTTACTGAAAATTATACCTCAATAAAGTTGATTTAATATCTTTTAAACAAAACAAAGATAAAAATGTTAAGAAAGGCATGGGTAGATCGAATAAGCAAATACTGCAACTTCAGACAGAAATACACAGTCCTGACTGTTTTCTCCTTCATTAGTGTAGCTCCTATATCCCTCTCTTGTATTCATGGATTTTTAAAAAATGCTAGCTGAATTAATGAATGAGAGCTAAGAGGAGTAATTTCCAAGATGTTTACAGATAGCACAGCCTGGGAGCAACATGTCTTCTATATTCTTTGGGTGCCAGATCCCACCCAAGCCTGAGAGCCAACTGTCTTGCTTGCACTTTGTTTTGTGGCCAGTTGCTCATGTTCATCTCACACCCACAGCACCCAAGCATTTTTCTTGGTAGAAACCAGAAAAATGACAGCTAAGTAATAGTCTTCCCAAACCAAGGATGGGGTGAATGGCAGCAGGGCCTCTGGCCTCCATGCACAGAGCACAAAAGAAATTTTTTATGTGAAGGTCAATGTACAGCTTAGGGACACATATATTCCTATTCACATTAATATACATAGTTATCTGTTCTCCTCCTATAGGAAACTATCACACAGTCATCCTCCCTGTTGTACTTTTCCTTATTCTGGTGGAACAGGATAGTATAAAGGGCAACACTTGAACTAAAGAAGAGTTTGATATGACCTATAGCCCCTGCCTGAGGTACCAAGGATCCCTGATCCTTCCATTCTGATAGATGATTTCACTACTATGTCAGGTAACATGTCACCACCCAGCTTTGATGGGACAATCATGTGAGAGGTCTTGTCCACCTTGTCATTGGTTTCCCACAGAAGTTGCAGCCTCAGGAGTGGGACAGACAGACCAGACTTTGGTACCCAGACATAATAGATAGGCACATGTCTGACCACTGGGGGCATGGGAAACATAAAGGCAGTTGAGAAGCCAACCTCTCCCAGGTTTTTCCTAAAGAATGCCAAGTGATGCCTCTGTTGTCAACAGACTGGTTGAAACTGGCATTGCGAGAACAGCAGATGGGCTTTTGAAGTGTTGCTGATGTGCCCCTCATGTATCAGAGACTACACTTCCTCCCAGAGGATGAGTCTATTATTGTCTGATCATCAATCTGACAGGATACCACAAAGTACCTAAAACCAGATGCATGCAACTTACCTCTAACAGAAATGAAGTTAGAGGTCAACTGGTAACACTGAAGAGCATTTGGAAGACCATAACATCATGCAACTTTACCCCTCTACACCCAACTCATGTGTCAGCACGGGCATCCGTGGCCCTCAAGCAGCTCTCAGTGTTTCAGACTCGAAGGGGGAGAAGTTGGGCTCCCTCTGCTGCAGGGCAGGTAGTGTGCATGCAGCTCAGCTGCTCTGCACTAGCTGCCAGGCAGAGCTGCTGAGCATGGGGAACTGAGACCCCTGGGAAGCTGACCTCTCTCTGTCTATTCTATATGGAAATAAAGCACATTTTCATCCGGTGGTTCTCTGGGCTGTGTTTTCCTTCGCCATGATAATACCAAGAAGTAACAGGCAAAAGTGTTTGGATTTCTATGGGTGCTGAGCGTGGTAATGACTTTGGCTACCTCCGTATACCCTGGCAATGGTATCTACTGTGTGGTGCTCTACTTAACAGGGACCATCTAAATGATCAACTGTAGGAAATTTCCAGGGTCATATGATGATTATGTAGAAGATTATTGCTAGAAAATATATCTAATACATTTCATTCAGTGCAGATCTTATTTGAGATTACTGAGTTTTTAATCTTGCCTACTTAAACATGCATCTAAGTGTACCTATAATAAATATATATAAAACTCTTACTAAAATGGATTAAAATTAAACATATTAGTGCATTCTAATATGTTTGCTTTAAAACTACTTTTTTCATATTTTGATAGTCGTAATTGTTTTTCATTTGAAGACACTTTGTAACCTGTATTTTTTTCCTAACACCATAAAGTGGAACTGGTTCCCTCCCCAAGAGGAATTTTTCTTCTACTTTTAAATGTAAAATCTGTGTTCTACGTGTTGGAGCATCCACATATTTTATTTTGAGGCAAAAAAGTACAGTGACTAATGTTTTGGAGATATTTTATGAGATAAAAATAAAAAATAATGTTAACATCTTTTAATATGCTCAGTTCAAATTGAGTTTAGGTAAATTCTTTGAAATGGGTTTGACTTCATTTACTGATACAGTGTGATCTAGCCAGACAACTGAACCTGAAAAAGAAGTTACATGGAAATTATTTATTGTATTCCAAGAGACCTGAGCCAGGAGCTGAAGTAATTATACACAAGAGGCTATAGGAAAATATACAAAAGAAACAGCAGCTTCAAGAACTGGTCAGCAAGTGAGCCAAAGAGCTGAAGTGTAATCTATATCCCATGTCTTTATATGGATCCACGATCCATAAAATCACCTGAGGATTGGTTGGAAACACGGAAAGAAACAGGTGGAAGAGACCCTTGGTGCAGATCTTTCAACCTGGATACCAGCAGCTCTAAAGCTACTGTGAGCAACACTGTCAGTGGTAGATATTGGAAAATGGAAACACCCGTTGAAGGGGAGGAAAAACCAACAGGGGCTGCTGGTTACTGACACTGAAAGCCTGGGTTGTGAGCACAGGTGAGGCATAGATTTGGTGGGGCTCTTTCTACTAGTGCAGATGATCAGAGTGGGGTCACTGAATGTTGGGTACAGATACAATCACAGCCCACTTTGTAGTCGCAGATGGTGAGGCTGACTGACATTTGTGTTCCAAAACAAATCTTTTATAACCACTTTATGGAGACATAATGCACATGTTAAAAAGCTGTACATATGTATTTTATATAACTCAATGAGTTTAGGATAAATATACACTCATGGAAACATCCCCACTACCAACACCAACATATGTATCCATCACCTCCTAAAGTTTTCTCCCTCTTCTTTATTATTCATCAAAGTAGCATATACATGTGTGTTAAGACCAAATAAAACACATGTTATTTGGTCTTAACAAATGTTAGCAAATGTTCTTGTGCGATACAATCTTGTGAATTATAGGCACTATGATGTGTTGCAAAAGCCCAGAATATTTAGTCCATATCACTGAAACTTCATTTGACTATAATCTACCCCTGTCCTCTGCCCTCTAGCCCCTGGGCACCATAATTCCCCCTCTGCATTTAGAACTCATCTCCTTTGAACTGCTCTGCACTTACACAAACTCTGCAATGACTTTCCACTCCCACAAAGTGATCTATCAGGGCCCAGAATGAACTGACTAACTCACCAATCTCATCTATCATGTTCTGTATCTCTTACTCCACTCTAACTTGAAGAAAAACCCCAGTGTAATGCTGCTTTATTTCTAATTCTTTAGTGTGCAATGCCCCTCCACCAGATATTCATGGTTTATTTCTTGTTCTTGATTTAGTTCCCAAATGCTACCTTCTCTTATATGACTCCTCTGTCCAGGATCTTTGAAACAATAGCCCTGTTTCTTTTTTACCTGTTCTCCCAATTCCATCCTTAATTCTATCACATATCATTAACTATATTTATATAATATATTTACTGTCTCTCCAGTCCCTGCTCTATAAAGATAGAATATTTTATTCTTGAGTCTCTTGTATTACATCACGTGTAACAGCACCATCACATTGTAAGTGCTATAGTTTGGATTTTGAAAATCTCCTAGAGGCTCATACATGAAAGGCTTGGTCTTCAGTTTGGCCCTGTAGGGTGGTCATAGAACCTTTAAGAGGGAAGGCCTAGTGGGAGATCCTCGCTCACCAGGGGCACGCACCTGAAGGATCATGATCGATCTCACTCTCTCTCTGTCATCTCTCATTTTCTCTCTCTCTCTCTCTCCCAGATGCAATGATATTTCCTATACTTTTTCACTTTGTGCAACATGTGAATCTTGGCCAAAGGCCCAAAAGCAAAACGACAAACTATCCATGAACTGAAACTTTAAAAACTGTAAGGTGAAATGAGTCTTTCTTCTTTTTAAATCGTCTCAAGTACATTCTTGCAGTAGTGGAAAACCTACACAATAGGCTTCAAGAATGTTGCTGATCAAATATTGTACTATTCAAAGCAGTATTTTGAAGCAATATTCTAAACTATAATTACTAGTTATATCTGAAAAATAAATTATAGTAACTACTGAGGATTCTTATAAAGCTTATGTGAGTTGATACATATAAAGTATGAATTTTATCTGTGTTACAGAGGGCCAATTCAAATCATTTTAGTATTAATCAGCCTTAATTGTAAAAGAGGTACTTCTCTAATTTGCCTTAGCAGTTGAGTTGATGTTCAATACCTGAGCATATTCACATAACTGATAAAAGGGACAGTGATCTGTGTTATAATTTTGCAGTGGAGTACACACTGGATCAGAATCAGAAAAGAAGGATGCCATGTAAGACTACTTATACAGGAGACTTTGGTGCCTGGCTACTCAGGTGATGGCACTATCCAAAGAAATTTTTGATTATAAACTAGTAAACTGATAGAACCACATGCAAAAGAACGTGAGAATGGAAAAAATGGTTCATGGGAAAGGATGATGGGCTGGTTTTAATCTCTGGAGGTTAAAGTTTAGTTTCCAGCCATAGATGGGTATCTTCTGTGGGCAACCTAAAGAAGCAGAGCTGTGCCTTAAACAGACCTCACCCTTTGAACCCAGCTGCAGAGCACATACTGCTTGCTTATCTTTGTTCATTTGCAGGGGACGTACTTGGAAGCCCAGAACCCTGTTTCGGGTTATGCTGCTCCACAAAGTGACATTAGCCACATCCCCAGGTTGCTCGTTTCACAAGGTGGGAGAATCAGATGTTCTCCAAGGCCATGGATTGTCAGTGGACATGGCTACCAGGATTTTCTGAGCTTTGGCCCAGCATATTCTGATACCAGTGGTTGTACTTCCTTCTCCCTCCAACACTGAATGACATTCAAGAAAAATTTACCAACAACCAAGATTACTCTCTTCATTTCTTTTTCCAAACCCAACATTTGTCCTTTAGAATACATTTGTCTTCATACTAAAACACAGAAGGTCCAATTTTGTACTGTCAGCAAATACACTATGTAATGGTTTTTATATCTGGTGAGAATGGAAACTGTTATCCATAATTTTTTTTAAATTAGCTTTTTAGATCAATATTTCTTATTGTCTGAACTAGAATGATGAGGTAGCACCATTGTCCCATCATGGTTTACAGATATACTTTGTTCACCCAGAATCCTCACTCAGAATTTCTGACAAAATAACTCAGCCAACAATATGAACACTAGGGATCACATAGAACTGTCCTGGAAATATTGTTCACCAATATTTAGACTTTCACCAAAATCTGTTGAGCTAATATTCTTTGTAAAATGATCACACATCCTCAAGGTTTTGGGTGCCATCTTGTGCCAAATTTGTAAAGATGGAGAATGCATACGTAGAAACAGTCTATATCCATTTCCTTCAGGAATTATATACTATATTTCATCCAAATCTATATCTACTGTGCTTCACCCAAATCTGTATGTACTTCTTAACTAGAGTACTTCATCAAAAATAGAACCAGAATCATTGTTGTTTTAATCAACGACTCCGCATTTCATGAAAATCCACTACATACAGCAATCATCCTTCCTTAAGAGACTCCCTGGGGAGTCTTCGGTGAAAGCAGAGAAGAACAAAAATCCAATGCAGAAGTTCAAAGATAACTAGGTTTGCCACTCTTAGTACAGAGGACTCATATAAACAGCTCTGGGATCTTCTCTCTACTTCTTAAGGTAAAGGTGTATCTTAACATACGCAAAATAATAATAAATAACCTGAAGGACAGACATAACAGATGGTGAACATTTTCCCTTTTTTAGCAATATCAATGATCCAACCACATCTTTTATTTTATCAGCACCTTAACGACCCATCAGTACCTGAAAAATCTATGACCTATCAAATAGAGATTGTTATCACTAAAAAAGCCCTTCTGATAAGTCACAGTTTAATATGAATTATTCATTCAACACAAATATACATTTCAACCACCCTCTATATCAGGCTATACAATCTAATTAAGGTGATACAATTTTGATCAAGACAAAGGAATTCAGAATGTCACACTTAAGCAAAGAATATTGGAACACAGTATGACTCAGGTGTCCTGTGCTACTTCAACTCATAAACATAAGGCTCTCTTGTTGCAGAAAATGCCCCCCAATCACTCTATTAGTTACCAAGGTAACAGTTTCTGTTATAAGTTCCTGTTACAAACAGCTGGTACCTGTGATGCATCTTGCAAAACCAAGCAAAGATGACCAAATACTCTACCTCTGTGCTTCCCCTTTGCAACCAAAACCTTAAAAACCTCCCTGCCTGAGCCTTTGGGGCCTGACATTTTTAAGAACAATTGATTCTTAGTCAGTGCCCATCCAACATGAAATGTCTGCCTCCAAATCCTGGGTGTCATTTTGGTGTTTCTGCTTGCCATTTCATCTGGTGCATTGGCCAGGAAGACCAACTTGCTGACCTCTTTGGTCACTGGTTGCAGCCCTCACAGACAGAGCAAGGACCTCTCCAGTCCTGATGGAAAGGCATGCCCTTGAAATTTCTCAAGTCTCCTCAGAAGCCTAGAGGAGGATTCCTAGCTCCCCGCTCAAGTGGCTCACATCAGACCCCAAAGGGAGGAGGATGCAGTCTGTCTGTCTGTCTGTCTGCCTGCCTGCCTATCTGATTCTGGTAAGACCTCAGAGGGTGCCCCTATTACTCCATCTGTCAGTCCTGCTCAGCTTGAGCAGAAGAAGAGTTTGATCAACTCTTATTAGTGAGGACCACCCTCAAGGGAAGGGGGATGGAATCTTTATCCTCTATGTCCCTGCTGAATGAATGTGTGAATGAGACGGACAATGTAAGCAGTAGACTACTCTTTGTACCAAGACTGGTCATGGTGGCTGATTGGCCCCTCACCTGAATTTGTGTAGTGATTGACATATGACATAACGGAGGCCTTACACCCTTCTTAGGTACGTCGAACCTAAGTCCCCACAAGGGATGGGGCCAGGTGGGTATCTGAATGGTCTCTTTCTGAGGGTTTACCCTTTCTTTGTTGTGCCATCATACAAGGATACACAGCACACATGTGGGAAGTTAGAGATGGGAACTAATTAATCAAAAGCCACAGTTCCTGACTGTAAGAAAAAGGGCTTTTATAGAGTTAAAAATAAAACCAGGCCATGTCCTGTGCCTCAAAAAAGAAATCCATTCTTCCTAAGAATTCTACCTTGGTATCTTTGTTGGCTCACTCAGCTTCTGCCAACAACTACAGCTTCACTCCCCACCCCTGACTTGTCTACTTCCAGCCCATTAAACTGGTTCCAGCTAGTCATTGCCTGCATTTGGCCATAACAGCTCTCCCTCTGGAGCGTTCTGCTTCCTATCCTGGTCAGATGGTGTCATCTCCTGCCCACTCAAGATGACTGTCAGCAATTCCTTCTAAGTTCTATATTTTGACTAAGGAAAAATTTTATTGTAAGCCCTGATGAATAAGTTGCCATGGCCTTACCCAAAGGTCATGCCACCTAAAATCTTAAACTCCATTAAGCAAGGAGGGGAACAAAAATCAACAAGGGCCAAGGATATAGTTTAGTGGCATAGAATCTGTTTGGCAAGTGCAAGATTCTAAGTTCAATTCCCAGTACCAAAAGAAGAGAAAAAGCCCAACAATATGTGAAAAGTTACTACTGTTACCCAGAACCCTGATGTAAGAGCTACAGATATTAAAAAAATAAATACCCCTCCAAATTAAAAGATAAGGACCTCACAAGCTTCCATGTCCATATTAGGGGTTAATATATAATTTTTGACAATGGAACAGAACCCTCTGCATTCAAAAGTTTCCTCTGTCAAAATGTTACTATCACCAAAGCAACTGGGACTCTTGCTCTTTGCCCCCTCTTCCCGGCACAAACTTACAGCTTGGGAGAACATCTCACCAAATATGAATTCCTGTGTAAGCCAGTCCCCATACTGCTTCTGAGGAGAGACTTCCTCTTCAGGTTATAAGCTACCATCTCCTTTGCACCAAGTCAATCAACCTCTCTCTCATTTAACTCTGCATTTTCAATTCTGACTGTTCCCTGAAAGAAAGATGATGCCTACATCAGTCTGGGACAGACAACCGCAGTCCTGAAATTCTAAAAACCCTCCTTCCAGAGATAAGGGCCTAAAGACTCACCTCCAGGCCTGGCCATCAATCATGCTCTCAAACCCTATGTCACGTGAAGCACAAACAGGGACCCAGTTACCTCCAAATGCCACCTGGTTTACTTGTCTAGATTTTTAAAATGTCTTCTGCTTGCAAGTTACTCACATAAAAAGATCCTGGGACAAAATGAAAAGGCTAGCTCACTTGGACTAAATTGCCACAGGTCTTGGGAACTTTCCCACTCTTTGGGGGTAGCTGTAGCAGCAGACTGGATCACTCCAAAACAGCCTGTTTCTCTGTCCCTTACAGCTCTGCAATTCTGTCATGGTCCCCTAGGCCCTAAGATTGGACCATAAATCACCTGCCTATGATTGCACAACTCCATCCTGGGTCAACTTCCACCTGCATCAGACAGTATCCCTTGCTACAAGAGACTCAGTTGAAAATTCAATCACATATCTAAAGTTCAAACCCACAAAATGTTTATAAACTGTCAAACTGCTAAAGTACACCTGTCCTGCCTGTAAAGCCAGTTCAAGATCTCCAAGCTGCCAAGGCCGCCATGGCTGCCCTCTGTATACATTGCTTCAGCTTTCTGCCACCCACAACCTGCTGATACACCTGCATGAATGTATAAAAATGCTATCTTCTGCCTTTGATTGGCTCCTGTCAGCCAGTCCCTCTTTGCCTTTAAATGAAAAGATCCCAGTGCTGGACTCAAAAGTCAATCGATCTGGATTCAACCTCCCAGAGGTCCAAAGCTTGCTTACTCTCTTTGGGGAAAAAAAAAATCACTGCACTTCTAATTAATGACACCCAAGCTGCCTGGTAAATAGTCACAAAAGCTTTGCTGCAATAGTGGCAAAAACTGGTTACAAAAAAGTAAAACTCCAAAAATTTCTTGAAGTTGCTGGCTTCTATAAAACCTAGATCCTTAAGTTCACAAAAACAATGATGCTTACTCAAACTGTCTTCCCGTGGAAGCTCCCAGTAGAGTGGCCTACCTACACAAATACTTGGATCCATTCACTAGGGCTGCCTCTCCCCTCTTTCCTTCATGCTCTGACACAGCTACTTTCCTTCTAATCAGAACAGTTACCAAGCTCACCTTAGGCCAAGACCTAACCGTCCAAGGGACACATGCTGAACTGGACCTCCTAAGTAACTTTGAATCATTATGGAAATATCTCTGTTAGAAATAAAGTCTGACAGGCTAAATATGCTGTGGTCATCTTGAATAAATCTATTTTATCCAAAGCTCTGCCGCTACTGCTTCCTGCTCCTGTTTGGAAACCTACTACCAGTGCAAATTCAGAGCACCCTGCAGGGATCCAGTTAACTAAAACATTGAGGGCTGGGGATATAGCTCAGTGGAATAAGTGCTTGCCTAGCAAGCACAGGGTCCTGAGTTCAATCCCCAGTACCGCAAAAAAAAAAAAAAAAAAAAACTAAAACATTGACTCTAGTCACAAAATCAGTACCTAGTACTCCCAGGAGATCAGAGCCACATCTTCCTGCACCATTTTTTCTGCAGGTTCATGCTGCAGCGCTGACACCTATCCACTACAGCCAGCTTCGTTTTAGCATCTGTGTCACTGGCCCTAACCTCATGCAATATAGTAAACTTTCCTCATTTAAAAATACATAAATAAATTACACAAAAGTAGAGTCTTACAAGGGTTACAAATATCTGTTAGTGCTTGTCTGCATCTACTCAGGCTAGCCCAAAATATTCCCTATGCTCACTAAGAAAAGAACAAAGTTTATAGGGTCCTGCTCTAAAAAATCATCCCTAGATATAGCCTATCCTTAACCATTGGCAGCAACAATGTACCTGCATTTGTAGCTAAGGTATCAGAATAAAAACTACATCCAGCATATAGGAAACAAGCTCTACAAAGATAAAAAAACTAAAAACATAACCCTATAAAAACAGTTTGTAACCAGTTAAAAGATCAGCTATACCTGCAAACATTCTGCACACATATATAACCCAGGTGAATATAAACTACCTCTAAAGTTTCAGAAATCCAGCCTTAAATCCACTGGACAATTTGCCAGGATAGCTCCTCTTGGGCTCACTCTGAGACAATACACTCAAAGCCCTGGTCACTCCAGACAGTCCATGCATAGCTAAAGCCCAAGAACACCATTCACAAGATTTCTCCATTCTTCAATACATTACCCCAGTCCTTGCTTCCCTGCCCCCTGACAGGTGTGGTTTCGATCTTAAACTCAATGGATAATTGGCCCCCCAAAATAAAACAGTCAATCAAATACCTAACCAAAATGTAATAAGTGTTCAAGGTACATCAGACATTCTCCTAGAGTAGATTAACTCCCTCAGTACCTTACCAGAGTAATGTTATAAAACAGGTTTAAATTATATCTATTCCTAAAAGAAACTTAGAAAAAAAAACTCTATAATAAGAAAGTCTTGGGGACCTTGGCCAGGGCCCATCCCAAGATCACTGACAACCTTAACGTTACTGCTTCTAGTTGGGCCTGTTCTCAAAAAATCACGTATAATATACCTGGCAAAAATTTGCCAGAAAAAACAAAAAGGGGTAAAACACAGGAGAAAGTGTCCCCCAATCAGTCTGTTACCCAGTAAACAGTTCCTGTTACACCTTCCTGTTACTTCTATCTCCTAGAAACAGTTGGTCACATGATGCATAGCTGGTCACTATGATTCATCTGGTAAAAAACAAAAGCAGCCAAGTATTCTGCCTCTGTACTTCCCCTTTTCAACCAACCCCATAAAAGCCTTTCTCCCTGAGCCTTTGGGGCCTCACATTTTGAAAAACAATTGATTCTTTGTCAATGCTCATCCACTGTAAAATAAATCTGCCTCCAAATCCTGGGTGTCATTTTAGTGTTTCTGCTTGCCATTGCACTCTATGGCTATGGAATCTGAGCAGAGAAGAAGCTTGGCATAATTTGGGAACAGAAAGAAATCTAGTGTAAAGGAGCACAACTTACATTGCAATAATAATTGGACATGGGACTATAGAAATTAGTTTGACTCAGATCCAGGGTCCAAAAATTTCTGTGAATGAGGAACTACAGTTATGGGGGAAATCCATTAAAATGAGAAACATCTGAAATATAATTTCACTAAACCCCTTGGGCCAGAAGTTAGAGAAATCATATTTAAGCCAGTCATTTTTATAGCATCATCTCCTGGTACACTTACACCACGTGATGGACACTTGACCTTCATAATTTCCTATTCCAAACAACCCCTTAAAATACCACGTTTCTCTGCAGACTATTGTCCCCTTGCTTCTGGATAAATAGGCTCAATATCTTATGTTACAGAGCAAGATGAGTTCCTGACAGTGGAAGAGTGTCTTCTATTTGGTGTTTATAAGTGAAAGTATGACCTGCATAAGTGATTAAAGAGCCCTGTTGATAACTTGTAACATTTCACATAGGATTAACTCTCATTCAGAAATCTACACAATGTGTCCATTTAGCCCATTCAAGGAAAGGGGTTGATTGAAAATCTGTATGATTAACTCAGCACCCTAAAAGCCTCTGCTCTCCAATATCAAATGCATGTCAACAGAAGTACTCAGATAATGTAATAACCCACATAAGAACTGGAATGGAGCTTACACTGTAAACGTTAAAATAATAGTAGACTTTAAAAACAAAGATAAGAAAATGCATAGTTTGACTATTACCTAATTGTTCTTCTCCTTCATTGCCTTAGATATGACTATGTCCATTAAAATTGTCCTCAAGTTCATGAACTCATCTTCATTGCTAAAAATATGAATTTACACTCTAAATTTGCACATCCACAAAGACACACACAGATACACACTGTCCCTGGGAAGTAGGAATGCCAGTGTAACCTGCTCCTCACTTTGACAAGAGATATCCATGTACTTCAGATTAATTTGAGTTTCTCATTTTAAATTTTATCTGACAAGGTTACTAAAGAACACTGGAAAGGGCATGTGCTATTCTATGTGGTAAAATTATTCCAAAGTTGGTATTAAACTAGATGGAAGACGTACAGAAATATCTTTGCTCACAGAGAGTGTTAGGACTTTGAGACCAAAGAAAGAAGCAACGCAGGAGGAATGAGTAAACTCTGGCTATGAGAGACTGCATAGGCAATACTGAAAAATTATTCTTTCAAAGGATCTCAACTATGAAAAGGACATTTATCTTAGACATGAAAAAGAGATTTACTGGAGGTTGGACCAGCTTGTGACAACAGCAAGATAGCAGAGCACTTTAATGACAGGAACAAAGGCAATAGCCATGAGAAAGAAGAGTGGAAATGAAGATAATACGGACATAATCAACAATAGGCAAATCTTTATGACTGAAAGGAGGTAACACGCTACTATTTGAGGGAGAAAACACAGGCTTGAGATAGGTGCATCATAGACATGCAGTTCAGTGGGCTATGTTGGGATTCAGGCTCCACTGCAGGAATTTGAATGCTTCATAGCAGGTGGGCTTGTTCAAGAGGCTAGTATGGAACAGAAGCTTCCCTACAATGGTGCTACAGAAAGTATAGAATTCTATAATCCAAGATCCTGTGGCAAAGGGTAGAAGCCTCACTAAGTCAAAGAGATGAAGCACAACCTCTAACCTATCATTGAGCAAACCCTAAGCTATGTTGACACAGGAGATAACCTCTAGGAAATGAGGTTATGAGCCATGTGGGAAAATAATCAAGTTTAAAAGGAAAAAAAAGAATTTCTTGAATTTGAAAGACAATATAGCTACAGCGTGTCTACTGCATTAGTGAAGGAGGCATACTAGACACATGGACAGGATACACAGCTCAACAGCAGAGACTATGGGATATCAGTGTCTACGATGTCCCTTTCTCAACAGTAACACAAAAGATATGCAGATAAAGATGGATGCAGGTGGAAGAACAGAAATCAGTAGAAACTGCCTTTGACATTGCACAGGTGTTAGACTTAACAAAAAACCTTTGAAGTGCCTATATCTGTGGAGAAGGGCATTGTTTAGTTAACCTTTCAATGTATTGCCTTAGGTATAACCGGACCTAGGTTGTTGTGTTGTACAGGAAGTCTAACAAACAGCTTTGTAAGCCCTGGCGTCCACACTAAATGTTTTGCTGTGATATGTAGAAAAAGAGTGTTGACAGGATAGCTATCTAGTAAGGTCTCATGCCTATGGTAATGGAGTTGTGTTGTGTTTGCTAAAACCAAGTGCCTCTTTTGTTTTATCTCAATAAAAGGTTATGGAAAAGGTGATTCGGGGCTACAGTCAGGTGAACTGTAACCCCCTGATCCCAGGACATTATCTCTCGTGTATTTCTTTTTCTTCTAACTTTTTATTCATCCGCAGGTACCTCATTTTTGGGACCTGTTCACCCTGGACAGAAACGGATATTAGACCAACATATATCAAATATATTCATGAGACTAAGCCCATAATTAAAAATTAAAGAAAACTATGATAATTGCAATTTTTACAAAGAACTAGGAAAGACTTATTTAAAGTTTCCCAGAACAAAGACACAGTAAATGATTAAGGGATGGAAATGCTTACTGCCCTGATTTGATCATTATGCATTACTTTCAGGTATCAAATTATCATACTATATCCCACAAATATGCACATATATTTTATTTCAATAAAAAGATAGAAGAATATTATTCAACAGTAAAAATTATCTTAAAAGATCTGAATAAAAATTCTGCTATTGAATAGCCTAATAAATTTCTGCCAGGATATAAATAATATACTCAAATGTATTATATTTCTTCCTACTAATAATGAACCTTTCAACAGTGAAATTAGGAAAGTGATTTCATCCACATACTTCTCAAACAAGATAAAATGCATATGAAATTTACTAAAAGAAATTCAAGATACATACACTGAAATTCACAAAAGAGAAAGTAAAGATCTAAATGGTAGAAAGATTTCCTGTATTAATCTTAGCATCAAAAATATTTTAAAATATAGCACTTATATTCATTTTAGATATATTCTTTATTTAAAATTCTATCTTTTATTTTCAGCAAATAAGGCTCAACAGGAAATTCCACACTATAGCATTTTAACATTTATTTAGTATATAGGTCCTTTTTTACCTATTTAGTTCTTTCAAGTTAAATTTCTAATGTTAACTTGTTATATAAACAGATCATATCATCTTGTAATAATGACAATTTCCCCTGTCTTGATACCCTTTGTTTTTATTTACTCACTGGCAATAATGTTCTTGTAGGATCCTAATGTTGTTGTTAAAGCTTCTAACTTATTTACAGTTAAGCATATTTGCTATACATCTGGTTATGACTATAGTAAACTATATCACAAAATTATATTTTATTCCAGAGAATTAAAGTGATTCTTTCATCATTGTACATAATTTTTATTGAGGACTTTATGAGCCATGTAGGAAAGTACTCAAATAGTTTCTTTTCTCCTCTAATCTCATCATAGTGACAAACACCTTGATGGATTTTTGTTTGCTTGTTTACTTATTTGTTTTTTCATTTTTTTGAGCGAGGGTCTTGCTATTTAGTTCAGGGTGACTTTGAACTTGCTTCTGTACCTCAGGTTGTCCTCAAACTCCTGCCTCAGTGATCCTCCTGACTCAGCCTCCCAAGTGTTGGGATTATAGGTGTATGCCACAGTGCCCAGCTGTTCATTTATTCTCACACTTCTGGTAAAAACCCTACATGATATGTCTGAGTTTTACTTACTTGAACTCATAAGTGCAATTGGATGATAACTGCTGGATGTTAGGTTTATTTGTACACTTTATTTTTATTTGTGTGGTTTGGTTATTGTCCAATGGCCAAGTTTCTCTGAAGTAATTCCAGCATCAAAAAGTGACCTATAGTTTTCTATCTTTGCTAGATCTGCAACTCTCATTGCAGGTCGTTTTTTTTGTTAACTGACATGTTTAGGGTTCCCTCATCCTTTATATCTTTTCATTATTGATAATATTCAATAAATTTTCAACCTCATTTTGACTTCAATTGCCAACATATAGTTGTACATGAACTTCTTTTATAATTTTTTTTAATTTACTGCATCCCTTATCATCCACTCTTTAAATCCCAACATACATCAGTAGAGCATTATATTCATCATTTAGAAATTATATCACACAGCCTTTTCCTTTTCATGACACTTATTTGACTTAACATTTTTTAAGTGCGGTATGTGTACAAAATAGCCTGCTAAAAATAAAAGGAAGGGGGATCAAGAGATGGGAAGAGAGGGGAGAAAGAGAACGGAAAGAGAGTGGGAAAAGGAATTAGAATGCATTATGGACATGTACCACCTCCCCAAAAGGAATGTAAACATTAGGTATTACAAATGTGTACTAACAAATTTTTTAAAAGAAAAAAACAAGAGAGGAAATTTTTCATTGGCAATTTGCATAACAAATGATTGGATTCACTTAAATAACGTTGGGATTTCATGTCTGCAATGGTATACTATACTACTTGGAGAAATGTACAGTTCCCAAGTACATTTAATAAAGATAGATTTTGATAAAGTTCATGTATCTGAAGCCATGTGAGGGCTATCAAGACTGAGAAATTAGAAAGCTCTGATCCAGGGAAGGAAAAAGCCCTAGAAAGTGAAGCCAGACCCTGGAGCCATATCCTTTTGTAACAGGGCTGAATCTAAGATAGTTTTAGCTGCAGAAAAGGCACTTAGAAATACAAAATAAATTATAAAAAGAAAGCTAAAATAAAAAATAGATAAATTAAGAAATCCTCCTCCAGGGAAAGAAACTTAATAGAGACAGTGTAATGGTTGACACTTTGTGTCAACTTGAGAAGTTTAGAAACTTAACTATGTAACTCAGGAGTTCTACATTCTAGGGTGCAGAAGATATGTCCTACGGAGGCTGTTTAGGCTGTAGGATGTTGTGATGGTTGATTTACTGTGCCAACTTCAGAAGTTTAGATGTTTAACTAAATTACTCAGCAGGGGCCCAGGGCCCTCACTTTGTAAACATCCTCAGCCTGAGTACAACACTTGCCCAAGGGTGGGTAGCCTGGGAGGAAAAGAGGCTTGCCCCCAACTTTGGTTCTTGTTGCTTTTGCTGTTTTCTGCCACCTTAAACTATTGCCACTGTGCCATGCCACTCTGCCTTAGAACCAGCTGATAATGGACTGAAACATCCACAAACTATGAGGTAAATAAAACTTTACTTCCTTGATTTTGAGCATTGTCTATTTTATCTAAGCAATGAGAGAAAAGTAGCTAAAACAGCATTGTTATGTCTCGTTTCTAGATGTCCCTTCAAAGCCTCATGCAAACATAGCTGGGGTTTTTCGGAAGTGGCCGGATCTAGAGAATGTGATGTCAGGATTAAGCATATGATGCTGGGATTAAGAGTGTTTGATTACTAAATTAATCCACTGATTGATTTGATATATTTCTGGGTGTCGATAATGGGAAGATCCAACCTGGGTGTGGGTGATACCACCAAAATGGCAGGTATCCTGGATGGAATATAAGGGACAGCAAGAGGGCTGCTGCCATTGCCTGTTACCACTGCTATTTTGCTTTGCTGCCTTCTGCTGCCAAGAACGTGTCTCCTCTGTGATGCCCCTCTGCTGTGCCACCCTGCCTTGAAGCCACCTGCCTGCAGACTGAAACCTCCACAAACTGTGAGCCAACACAGACCTTTCCTTCATTAACTTTGAGTTGGGGTGTTTTCTCTCAGCAGTGAACAAAGTAAGACAGGCATAGTATGCTAAGTTAACAGTTCCTCCTATCTTCTGGACTGGAGAAATTTGAAAATGCAGAGTAACTTGCTCCAGGTAAGTAACTTATAACAAATTATATCTAGATGTCTTTGCAAAGCCCCATGCATTCACAGGTGGGGCTACTGGAAGGTGATTAGATTATGGGGTTTGATATTCATCAGTGAATTAGCCCATTGATAAATTTATAGCTGAATGCAATGTAGGGAGGTGAAGCCTCATTGGAGGAGGTGGGCACAGGGGGCGTAGCATACAAAAGTGTAGCTCCTTCCCTCCTTCCTTTCTATTTTTTTTACAGCTGACTATAAATTAAACAGTTGCTTTAGGCACCTGATACGGTGATGTTAACCTTCACTCCAGGCTCAATACTAATGGAAGTAACCTGTTTAACAATCTCAGAAGAACCATGCAAATCAGTGGATAGCTTGTGGGTTCTCATCTAGAAAAGATCCTGTGTCTTAGAAACTTCACTACAAGACATTTTTCTTGTAGTAATTAAGGTCTTCATGGGCATGCAAATGGGTACTTTTTGATCTTTCTTCATACCCCTGATCAAGTCAGCGAACACATTATTTATAGGTGTTTCACACTGTGGCTGGGGATTTGGTGAGTCACCAACTCTGGCTCCATGGGCGTCTTTCTGGTATCATTAAAAGTCATGGAGGTGGCATGGCTTCCAGACCTCACCAAGAGCAAACAGCGGAAGCCCACTGCACCCACAACCTCTTCCTTGCCTCCTACCACCATGTCATGTTTCTCCTGGGCCACATCATCTTGCCTTGGAACCAGGTGACTATGAACTGAAACCTTTAGAAACTTAGCCACAATAACCCTTTCCTCCTTAGAGTGGTTAGTGCCAGGTGTTGTGTCTCAGCAGTGAGAAAAGTAACTTCAGACAGTAACTGATTTTTTAAATTCTACAAAGCCTCCCTTGCTCTGCTTACCTATGTAAGACCAAAACAAAGAAAGTATATCAGACTTCCACTGAGAATCCCCTCTAGGTGCATATCCACTAAGAGCTATTTTCTTCTTATTATTTCTAATAAATACTGTTCATTTCGTCCTTTGGTCTGTGATTTTTCATTATTGAATGATATGGGACAAAGAACTCAGATTTACATAAAAGTAACTGCTTCCTGTCCACCTACAGGCGTCTGTTAATCCCAACAGTAGGGCTGGGAAGGTGAGTGGAAAAGTTCACAGAACCAGTGGGCCCAAAAGACAAAGCTTGGGCTATGAGGCCTGCATAGGAAGAGAAGCTCTGATGAACACCAAGAGCTGTTGGTGGCAAGCCTAGAACTTTATATTAAATCCTTATAAGACTAAAGCGAATCAAAAACAAGAAAATAGTGTAGTACTCATAAAAGATTAAAATCCAGCTTTGAATAACTACAGTTGAGGAATTGCTGGTCCCCAACTCTAAATGTGAAACAGAGAAAAGGTAAGTAAATCAAAGTGAATATTTACTGTTTACTATGTTTACACTCCATTGGAAAGGAGGGAAGTAACAGCAAGATGGTAGATTTAAGAATAAACACATCAGATCCGGGGAAGATGGCGACCAGGTGAGCAGCAAGGGAGCGAACCTCCTCAATAAACACCACAAGCTCGAGACAGACTTGGCGAGCGTGAATGCCGGGACCTCGGCTGGGAAGTTTAAACTGGGCGTATTTCTCTGAGATGCCGGGGGAGATATGGTAGGGCAGACCAGGCTGCCGGGGCGAGACGTGGGAAAGCCCCAGACGCTGGGAGCCAGGGACGATCCACTCGGGGAAGAAGCTTGGCTCGGTCCAAGCGCAGTGGGAGCGCGGCCGCCTCGGTCCCTCCCGCCTGCCGAGCCGGTGCAGCCCCCCGGCGACTCCCGACAGAGATCGGCTTGCTAGCGGCGGAGACGCCCGGCAATCCCACGTTTCGCGCATGTCGGGCGGGCCGCGCGGAGAGCCCCAAGCGCCGGGAGCAGAGAGAAAGATTTACTGGGTCCTAGCACCCTGAGAGAACGGACGGCTCGATCCCTCCCGCCTCCCGAGCCGGCGCAGCCCCCCGGCGACTCCCGACACAGATCGGCTTGTTAGCGGCGGAGACGTCCGGCAATCCCACGTTTCGCGCATGTCGGGCGGGCCGCACGGAGGGCCCCAAACGCCGCCGGGAGCAGAGAGAAAGATTTCCTGGGTCCTAGCGCCCCGAGAATACAGACAGCTCGATCCCTCCCGCCCCCCGACCCGGCGCAGCTCTCCGGCGACTCCCGACAGAGAGCGGCTCTCTGGCGGCGGCAACGCCCAGCGGTCTCACGTTTCGTGCACGTCGGGCGGGCCGCGCAGAAAGCCCCAAAGGATAAACTGGCACCTTGGAACCTTCATGCCTGCAGGGACTCCAATAACTGGTGAGATATCGGCGCTCACGACCAGATCACCGAGTGGGGGAGGAGATCCATCCCTATACCTGCAGGGAACCCTGGGAGGGTGGGGGAGCAGTCTTACACACCTCACCCAGGTCACTAGGTAGGGAGTATCTAATGAATATCTGTACAGCCTTTTAAGCGGAACTCTCAGCAGAAAGCTTAAGGGACATTCTCCCAAAGAGAAGGAATCATTCGAGCAGCCATTGCAGCTGACCTTCACCTGCTGAACTGCCTTTGGAATTTATAGCTCCACATCTTGAATCTGATACTCAAAAATGGGAAAACAGAGGGGCAAAACGCAGTCTCAAAACTCAACCCCACCCAGAACAAGTTTTGAAGAGGAAGAAACAAGGGAATCAGGAAGCCTCATAACTTCAAGATATGAAACGATTGCATCCGAAATTAAACA